>BQNB010100146.1:0-13809 GCA_026074375.1 Tanacetum coccineum | reverse complement strand
TTACTGACTTGGATTTATTCAAGGAAGTAACATCCTTTACAGGCTAAAGGCTTATTATACTAAGGTATATCGATCCTACAGGGATTTTTCATTTTTTTTTTCATCTTTGTACAATTAGGACTACTAAGTTACAATGTATAACTAATATGCTTCCCGTAGACATAGGATTTGCATACACTAGTGAGTTTGTCAAAAAATTGATTTCGAACCAAAACCCCAATTTTTTTTTCAAATCACTCACGTTAGGGACATAATAAAATTGTTGTTATGCATTGTTAATACAACTTAAAAATGTTTTTCAACACATGCATAATGATCTCATGAACAAAGGTCGAGATACATAATTCATATGTATTTTTCGACATGTTTGGATGAGCAAAATCAAACTAAGGAGCGTTTGGATTAACTCTTAAGATTTTATTTTTAGGTCGAGTTAATCGTTACTTCACATTTGTCACATCTAGGCACACACTAGGCACGAACTCAAAATAACAACACAAGTGTAAGAAATTAAAATATGATTTGATTGTTTTATTTTAGGTAACAATGCCTTGAATTACCAGACTAGATCATCAAAAGACTCGAAACTACATTCCACTCATATTAAATGAATTTAATCAACCCTTACAAAACACAATTGCAAGTCTTGAAAAATGATACTTTCATGAGGGTAGCGTTGTGAGTCAAAATTTCGAAAACATGAGTCATATCCGTTCTAAGTTTGAATCAATTGATTTTGATTGTTTGTTGAACATAAATGAACAAATTGTTCCTCATTTTGTTCTTAAGTTTTATAATCAACTAACTTTTGATTATAACTCCACGGGTCACTTTGTGGTCAACTTTGTTATACAAAGTAAGTCATTCTCTCTCACTCTCGAGGAATTCGGTCAAATCTAAAAAATACCGTTCAAAGGTCAAGTGTCACACACCGACATGTGGTCACTCGACTACTTGTCAATAAGTGTTTCGAGTAAAGGTCGTTATAAAACCACTCCTCCTTCTCTAAATGTCATCAAGTCTTTTATTCAAATTCCTCGACAAGGTCAAGTCACTCGTACTAAAAACAAGAAGACCATTATCGTTGATAAAAATGAAATCCTAACTCATGAAATTTAACCTCATATGAAACCATGGGTTGATATCATTTGTGAAAACGCCATTTGTTTAGGAGGTCATAAGGACCATGTTCCCGCGTGTCTTTGTTACATGCTTTATTGTGTTGCAAACTCTGAAACATTCAATCTCGCATATTACATGGTGAAACGAATGAAGTGGGTCACTAAACAATCTAGGTTAATTCTACCCTATGGTATGCTATTAACCCATTTGTTTAAATTCATCATGAATGAGAATCCTGAGTTATTTAAAGAGTCATATGTCTTGTACGATCGTGTCATAAATCCTCTTACCGCTCAACAAGAGCAAAAGACTAGAAAGGATCGTGGCACGATAAGAGGTCGTCACTTTACTTTTTCTTCCTCCGCCTTTGATCAACATCCTCCTCTCATCTTAACGATGATGATGATGGGAATGATAAAGGGACCTCGCGTGCAAGCACTCCTTCCCTCATTCATTATGTTAATTCGTTACAAATGAAGTTCCTCAAGTCTTTCAAAACCCACCTAATATTGACCCCGACAAGGAACCATTTTATACCCGCCAAACAGAAATCATCAACCGTCAAGTTCAAATTCGAGATGAGCATCATGGTGGATTAAGGTCAATCGAGAAAGGTCTCAGAAACTTGTGGAGAAATGTAAAGAAGTGAGCAATATGGAAATATGCTTTGTGACATTATTAATCATATTATTTACTACTTTATGAAGCTTAAGTACTTAAACTTATATTATTTAGTGGTAACTTAGTACGTAGCATGGGCAACATAACTTGCCTTGGATGATCTTTTGATTTTACCATCCTAAACACTTGTTTGCATGCAACTTGATACACTATGGTTACTTATATGATATATGCATGCTTACCTCATAGTTAATTTGTCAACATGTGCTTCCTTAATAGAATTTAGAATAATTAATTTTGTGAATTTGATTGCTTGATATTAGATGATCCCTGGTAAAATAGGATTGACTACAAAAGGGCATCTTTGGGAAACGTTTTCTAAACAGATTTTACAAAAATAAAAAAACTAGAAATTTTTTTGATCCTCCAGAAAATGGCCCCCATAAATACTGGGCGGCCCCCTAATATATCTGGGACCGCCATCAGAAGTCACGGAATTGTTATTGTGACTATCTGATTTTCTGTGCAGTTGACTACTCTCTCTTAGACCCAGCTAAACTTCCTGCATTTTGTTAAACCACTTTTAGAATCTATACTCTTAATCCTCATGTTTTTCTTCTTTGATCCTATTCTTCCTAATTAAATATCCTATCCTTCCCACTCTTCTTCTCATATTCATCTTCTTCATATCTTTCTACCATGAATTCCACTCAAACTTCTTCTTCTAACCCTTCCAAGAAAATCAAACTAACCATAATCCCTCCTAGATAACTATTTGTTAACATTTCTAGTGATAAAGATGTCACTACCACACCTTCTCCTACAACAAATTCTTCATCTCTAACTCCTCCAAATGCACCATCCAAAACTCTATCCACCAATCAAACCTCATCAAGCCAAGAGAACACATCTTCTTCTTTTCAATCAAAACTTCAAATTTCACCACCATCATCAAATGAACCGACTTCTTCTCAACCTTTGAACCCTTTGCTTGTCAACATCTCAGATGTTCCTCCTAAACCTTCAAATCCTTAACCACTTCAAAGTCATCCTTCTTTGGATATCACACTTTCTTTGTCACCAGTTACTCCTCTTGATCACATTCTTGATACTCCATCACCACCCTCACCACAACCACAACCTCAACCACCTCTCATGGGTCATCCTATATACTTTAACTATCATGACTATCATGGGTCAACTTGTCTTTGTTGTTTTCACAACCACAATCTTATCTTTTCTCTTAGGGATGAGATGAACCTAATGTTTGCTCACCTTGAGTATCTTATCACCTCCACCACTCTCTCCACCTCACCCTTAAAAACTAGGTCATATCACCTCATATTTGGTAACCTTAACCCTTGTGCTCAAAGTTATTTCCTATGAATCAAGGATCATCTAGGACTTATGCCATGATATCTTTATCTACCTTTTGTAGTATGTTTAAATTATGATGTAGTGTATGAATGAATGTTTCTTTGTCAAGACTTAGTTCTATTTTCATTGCAATCAATGCTTCTTGTATGAGCTTATTAAGTAATGAATGAAGCCACTTTATGATTTAACTTGCATGAATTGCTATTATAAGAAAGGGGGGAGATTAGTTAATTCAATAATGTCTAAAAACGTTATTTATATTTTTCAACTCTCAACGTTTTGATAATAACAAAAATGTAAAATGTTTAACGATAAAAAATAGGTTTACAAATTATTAATCGTAAAATTCAGTTTCTAAGATTAGTGATCACTTAAGGTATGCACAAACAGATTATTAAGCATAATTAGTGATCAAGAAAATATATTTTTCTTAACCATTACATTTTCACAAAAGTATTTTTACAAAATAAAATATACAAAAATATTTTTTATAAAAGAAAATGTTTTATTTAAATAATAAAATTCAAAATTCAAAATTTCCCTCCAAATGGAAGCTTTAGACCAGATACAACATTCCACACAAAAAGATAAAAAACAGGAGCGGAGTCTACTAGGCGGCCCCCTTATAGGCACGGCGGCCCCCAGATATATCTGGGACCGCCGGGACCGCCTGCAAATGACCGTTGATTCGCTGGCTATAAATACTGCATTATTTCTGGCAAAAAAATATACCTCTTTGCACGAATTTTTCCAGCCTTCTTTCTCTCTCTAAAAAACCCTTCGATCTCTCTACTAAAATCTCTGATCAACTAAACATTGTTTGATCTTATTTTAAGTGATCCAATTCATATCATTTTCTTATCATTCTTTCATATCAAGTGCAAGAGAAGAACATTCGTATTCGCCAAGAAATGAATTGTTATTAGTGGATCATCCTCTTTTATTTTAAGTACCCAAATCTCTTTGTAATTTTTGTGTAGTTGTGTGCTATCGGGATTGTGTGTAAATGTGATGTGTAGCTCTTGTGTTGTGTATATCTTGTGAAGTGGTAGATTGGTTCTAGCTAAGATTAGGACTCGACATTTAGCTTAGTGTCGGAAAACAACAAAGCGACATGGTAAACGGTTTTTCTCCGCCTTAAAGGGGTTGTTGACATAGTGAATTCTTCGAGTAGGATACTCAGGAGTGGAGTAGGTGATGAGGTGCTTCGTAGCCCCAAACCACTATAAAATATTGGGTCTTGGTGTGATTGTTCTTTTCTCTATCTCTCTATATTATCGTTGATTGTTAATTAGTTTTCTAGTTAAATATTTTTATCATTGATTCATATTGTACGATTGATTGAACATAACTCGAATCAAAGCTTTTTTAAAGCAAACTTTTTTAAATGTATACCCAAAACTGTATACCCCCCCTTCTAGTTTCCACAAGAAAAATTTAGGTGTCTGCTTTTTCCTTTTTGATAAGGACGGGAATGGTTATATAATGATTGCATATAATGTCTGTTAATCATGAAGTGAAAAATGACCCTTATGATATATGTATTATGTCACAGGTCCTTAAATGGGAGGATGTTGAAATAGGAGACCCAAAACATGGAGAGGTTTGTTGGAAAGGTGTTATCTAAAATACCATTAATATTACACATAATATTCTACGGAGCTACGCCAGGCGGATCGATTCATTATTAGCATATATATTTTAAACACATAAAAAACATTAACTAAGGAAACATACCGTTAGCAATTCAAGTAGTGAAGAACGGAGGCATATTGAAGTACATGCACGTGTTTTAATAAACGTGATTACTGAAAACTACTCAAAGTTACTAAGTAAGTAAACCATCCTCGCGGTTCATACACTACTCGTCAAGCAGTATCATCTCCGACATGCTTAGTCCTTGTCCTACGAATATGGTGAACACACAAAGAAATTGATCTAGAAAAAACCCTATAGGGTTGTTATGTTTGATCAAACCAAGAGAGGAGAGAAAACAAGGGATAAGATAATGAGCTCTAGGATCCTCCTTATATAGGGATGAAGTTAGAGTTTACCTAAAATACATTCCTTGTAGGAAAAGATAGCTCAAAGCCCAATCCAACACCCCTTGGGTACCTTAGGCCGGTCGAACCAAGTCTACACCCCCTTAGGGTTGACTTTTTTTTTACTTTTCTAATTATTTATGGTTAATTACATTTAATTACCCATTAATTAAAAAGCCTTATTAGTTAGTTATAATTAATTAACTAATTAATGACCGTTAGTGTTCATTCGTCAAATCATATATTAATATAAATAATAAATATACAATTATATTATTATTAACATTAATATAATGATACCTAAATGTATAACGTCTGTGACCCCGTAGGCTTACATATTTCTAGCCGTATAAATATTCGTATGACATGAACACAAACCCAACAGCTCCCACTTGCGAATGTCTCATTCATATTATATAACATACTAACATTGAAAAATAGTCTAGCAACATCATCAATGCTCCCAGAAATACCTGAGTTTGCAGTTTTTGGAAAACAACTCAGCCTTATATGGATTCAGTTAGTCCTATCCTTTTGTTTCAGATACAATGTTAAATATGGATATGGATCAATAGTCATTCCATAATTTAACAATTTTGTTTCTCGCATCTGTATTGATTGAGATCACCAAATGTAAAAAGAATCATCTTAACTTCACTTTAGGCTCGGCCAAGCAAATATCTTATCAACCCAACGAGGGGCCCAGTAAGTATCTAACTCTCACTTAAGTAGAGGAACAAATTCTATTTTGACTACAAGTGTCCATCATGTACTTCAAAACACTTTTGAAAATAGCCCTTATAACTAAATTTTGATTTAGAACTAGGTGTAGGTTTATTATCAAGAAGCTCTCTACACATGCAAACCGCTTGCTTCTCAAGTGTAAGGATAAAAATAACTTTCACATGTGTGTAAAAGCACCAATGACGCCGATCATATATTTGACTATACACAGGCGGGTACTCTAATATTCAACTCATTGAATAACATGTGAAGTTCTGGCTGATCATCTTACGTATTTCTTAGAAATAAAACCACACTCACATTTACCTTGTCTTAATAATATTCCCATATCGTTAACTGGTAATGGACATAGTTTAGAATGCTACAAGTCATTCATGGATTTAAACATGCAAATATAGAACACAGTAGTATAAATGAAAATGATCACACCGTGTATGTCAATTCATTGTTTAATACAACTGCTTACAGTTCCATTATCCAAATACCAAATAAGATCAATGCATGACGATCCTGGTTAAATACTAATGTCTTATTCACAACAATCACAATTAGTGATAAGGCATAGGTTCCATGAACAAATTAACTAGGTTATGATCTTGTGGGACTTTGAGAATACTTATTTAAAAAATTCACGAATTGTGAAATTCTTTGAATAATATATGAATGATCATTTGTAGATGTGCATCTCATACTATATAAGTATTGATTATTTGAGTTCTCGTCACTTTTCTTTCCCTAAGATGATATAACATTCATCCTCATCTAACACAAACAATCATCTCAATAGTTTTCCAAACTGTAAAGTATTCTTATTCTTTTAATATATTATTATGCAACTATGCTTTTAAACCAAGCATGTGTAGCCAGCAATGTTATCATTATAAATGAAAACTTGCTTCTACAAAGATTGAGTATCATCTCAATTAAAACAAGCACTATGTGTTATTACATAACAACACTATGTTTAACTACTGTGAATCTGAATTTTCTTTTTAATGTTTGGACTATCACTCTAACCGCAAAGGTTTGTTGCATCATTAAGATCGTTCTATGTTTACAATCTATGTAAATCCATTGTATTCTTCATGATTAATTCTAGAAAATGAATTCCTAATTTAAACATTAATAGAATGTTCCTTCTAATATCTTTCAATTTGATTCCAATGTTGTTCAAATCATTTAACCACTCATGAATGATAAAAAACTTATCCCTCATACATATTATGTTGTACAAATAAATCCTTTAGTTGTGGACTTAAGGTTTCATATTCATGTGTTCAACTTCACAAAGTGAGATAGCTCATTCGTGTTTTCTCTCAAGAAAATTTCATATTGTCTCGACTTAATTCACCACATATGTTTAATGTTTCAAATATATTATTCTACGGTTGCATGTTTCATCTTCTAAAATACTTACAAGAAACTTTATTCCAATCTAAGGGATAAAATCTTACTTAGATAAATAAATTGTTTCTGATTATGTTCAATAACATAATCTATTTTAGAAATGTAAAAACAAAATTTACTCCACTAGCTTTTGGATGTACTCATGAGATATCTTATTTATAATTAAAAATCAAATCCAACAAGTGATTTATTTAACAATTAAAACTTAAAATTATGTTCATTAGATGCGTGCTTTTAATCCATGCTTGGATTCTAGCATTTTTGTATACTTTCTAAAGATTATATTGGATTCACAAAACTTTATTTGATTACATATCATCCTCGTAAGGTAATCAATCAAGAGTTCTTGTAATCCAACTTGTCATATTTCTTTCCAAGAAAACAAGTATGACAATCAAATCATCTTTATATATTTAAAGTTCGTAAATGAGGAAGTTTTATCATAATCAATTACTTGAGTATGAGTAAACACTTACTTTATTTGATGTTGATGTGTTGTGTTGTAGGTGTGTTATTCTTAAGATTACCAAGTTTTACATTTATATTTAGTCGACATTACCTAAAACAACACTTTCACGTGCGTGTACTCGATCAGTTGAGAGTTTTCGTCGGTAAGTAGGGGGTCGATTCACTAAGAGCAAGGAGACTCTATCAATTTGTTAATATTTGTTTGTCTTAAAACTAGGTTAGTCCTATTCTACGTTAAACCTATGCTAAACCTATGTTAATCCTAATTCTAATAGATAGGGGGGTTCAGCCTGAGAGATTGGCACAAGTTTATTGGTGACTAAAATCAATCTAAAATGCAGCAACACACAAAATCAAATTAACAGAAGATAGAAGAGCGGCCTAGCCATATATAAGAAAACTGTATTAACCATTATTAATCCAATTAGAATGTTGGTTTGTTTTTAGTGCAATGATACTTATTTCGTGGTGACATATCATTCTTAAGGATTGGCTCGGTATCTTCTTCCTAAGACCTAGTACGCAAGGAATTCTGTCGCAATTACCGTATCCGCATAAAGCATCCTTATTACTGTTTATTATCTATCTTAGGGATTAAAGCAATGGTGATCTTGTTAAACCCTAGCCTATCAGGACTTTACCCACTTACTGTTTATCGGCAATTTATACTCTAGTAGTCCACTGTCCTTGTCCTTACCAATGGAATAAGAATGTACTCGTTGATACCAAGGTCACCTTCAGGCTCAACTAAGCTCACTATAATAAAGGCAATGATAGGCCATTATTGGTGGTCCTATTAGTCTAAATGTATAAATCGCTATATGGAGAGCTATCCCGGTGTCTAGATTACTTGGTCCGTCTCACTAGATCCAGTTGAATAATAGGTCACATATTAAAGTACATAAACAAGTATCATATAATAAACATAATCAATAACCAACGATAAATTAAGCAATCGATATAAATAAAACCAAACATTCAAATCTTCATAATAATGGCTAATACCCGAAGGTATTAGCCCTCAAACATCATAATCAATACAAAAGTAATAATCTAGTCAAGGTAACCTAACCGAGTTAACGAATGATACAAAAAACTGAACGATTACAAGAGTATATAAGATTACAAGTCGTTTCTTATGGAATTGGATTGCGTTGCAAGACCTCTTCTGCTCTTTATATCTTCTGAAAATTGACTTATGAGGTTAGAGTATCGTAGATATAATTTTGCACACTTAAAACTCGTTTTTGAGTTTTCTGTTTATAAGGTTTGGAAAAATGTCGATACGGCGTATTAACTGAGGTTAAAACGGCGTATCGAGGGGTTTCTTGGAGTAGGGACCACGTTCTGTATCTCCTTCAAAATCTTTTAAAATAATAAACCTTGGATATGCCGTATAGATGAACATGGATACGGCATATTGGTCTTCAATCCTTCATGGTCTTGGTGAAGTGCAGGCACACATACGTCGTATCTTCTTGATGGATACAACGTGTTGATATAAATCCAGTTGATTTTCTCTGTTTGACAAAAGTTTTCATATACGGTGTATTGTTGATGTGGATACGTCGTATTCTTCAAAGTCAGGCAATGGTCTTTTACTTCGTTTAAGCTCCAAAATGCGTGCCTTCTTGCTAATCTTCACCACGTACTCTATAATTACTGCAATTCTCAAATATAAACGATTCAGTAACAATTCTTTGCAATAATTATACAAAGTGGGTAAGAATCATAGGATAAATGATGCTCTAAATGTGACGGTATTTGATGTCATCAAATATCCCCCCACTTGAATCCACGTTCCTCAAGTAGCCTTTAGAAGTTATTGAAAATGTATCCCAAAGGATTTTTTGTTTAAGCATTCATTTGATCTATTACAAGTACACAACCAAACACCTCACGAAATAGGTAGATGAAAACACTCAAATCACTCAACTAATCTATGTTGGTAACATGTAACTAATTCGCTCAATTGCTCGGTCGTGACGGGTATTCTATCATAGGCTTGGCAAGGATACACATATCCACCACTAGAGCTAAGGAGTAACAAGTTTATAAAGGTAAAAATGGTTTTTATAAGGCTTAGGGTTGATCATTCTACAATCTTTCACCAAAAGTACCACAATCAACAAGGCAGCTGAAGCACACATACATGGCCGTAAACGATGGATAGAATGTGTGTTCGATACTCCTCATTATGTGTAACAAGGGTTAGGATGAAGAGTGATATAGGGTGTGGATCTTCTAACTTTCACCAAAAGTTATAAACCAACAAGACAGCTAAGTCACGGATATATGGCCGTAACGACGGAATAGACATGCATGACTCGTACACATCCTCGTTTCGAGTAAAATTCAAAGGCTCAATAATTAGGAAAGGCTGATGTTAAATTGTTGTACTTTAAAGTACTAAAAACGTCTCATCGAATGCAAATAGATTAAGTCCATAACAAATAAGGTACAAGTTGCTAGACACTTTCCCGACCGTTACCATGAAAAGACACCCAACTATCTTACAAATATCTCACTTCCTTGATCATAAATAAACTCTCTTTGTGATCCTATGTTAGCGTTCCCGTTAACAGTCAATTCCCACATTCATTCACCAAACTGTGTACATACTTTTCAAGACAGAGTGGTGATATCTCGGCCACTTTATAAATATCTACTTCGTGCTTTTATTAAATGTATCAGAAGGAATATCGAATTCTTCGTATGATTCCTATGGTTTATTGAAATCGATATCTCCAAACTCTCCTTCTCTTTTTTGTTGCGATTTTTTGATTTTTTTTAAATATTACATGACTGTATTTGATGTAATTTTACCCCTGTCTTCACATCATAATTCTTAACTCCTTCGGCTCGATGTTTTTAAAATACTTACTGACTTCGGACTTAGAAAAACATAATTGCAGAAAGTAGCAAAATTGCACTATCATCCAGAGCTACATACTTTTACATTCCCATTTGCACAATGCTAGCGATCTAGATTTTCTTCCTACCATACCAGGTAGAAAATTTTCACTTTGACACCAGGAATATAAACTTTACACAAAAATCAACTACCGAATGATAGATGGACTTAATCTGACGGGTGGCTAAGGTCGATATCAGGTTGTATTTATACGATATAATTCAGTTTGGTGTTATTTCATAAAGGATCTGGCTTACAGGTTTTTCTAGGGGTATTTACTCTTAAGGTGAGGAGTAAAAAGGGGTTTATACGGGGGTTAATACCAACGTGGTTAGTTTAATAAAAAATGTAAAGGCTTTTTTTGGGTGTAATCTTAAAAATTTTACCAATTTAAACAAGTCACTCATCAAATCATTAGTACTCATTATGTGGTCTCTCGATAGATTATACAGGCCAAGTTTCTTAAAGTCTACTACATCACCGGCACACTTATATTTTTGTGGGATTTGGGTAAATATTTGAAAGTGGAAAAGGTTAAATCTTCACAATATCTAATAAGGGTTATTGTGTGTGGGTTATGTAACAAGTAATTTCACAAAAATAATCTTTATTTTTTTTTAAATTTAAGCATAATTTAAGCATTTTAGTGAAAAATAGGACAAATATACATTTCTAATTCCAGCCCCTCACTTTGAATTATTAAACGTCCTCGTGTATATAAACATTAAAAATACGGAATTAAAAAGAATTAGAATGAGAAACTCCCCGGATGTTTTGGCTCTGGTAGATTTCTCCATTTTGATTTCTATGAGCAAAATGTGTTGAAATCCGTTTGAGATTTCAATGAATCCAACATTTGTATATTTCCAGTCTTGATAGATTCTTCACAAATGTCGGATTTCTTTGCAGGCGAAGGGTCCTGTTGGCAATAATAGGAAAAACCATTGCAACCTCCTATTCTCGGTATCTAATGTTACTAATTAAATAAAACTAAAATTGTACAGGTGACTAAATTTTTTTTTTTATAATCCGGGGGCCGTATCTATAAACTAGGATATGCCGAATTGAGAACCTGTAAAAAGTTTCTAAATACGAGCCAGTCTGCCGAAGAATACGCCGTATCATATTCATGAATACGCCGTCTTGTCAAAACTGACAATAATGTTTTAAAAGTGCATAAAAGTAAAGACTGATAACATCCAGACAATCAATACGCCGTATGGTATGGAGCGGATACGCCGTATTGATGTCTGGGAAGACAGACTCGAGAACAAAAATAAATTACAATCCGAGTTGTCTCTCGGTGAACACTTTGTTTACAGCTAAGTCTTTAAGTTAGACTTTTTCTTCTATCTTCTTCATTCAGGTCCTTGTGGACCTTCCTCCTTTCGTCCGGTCGATATTTCCATATTAGTACTTCTTTAATCTTTGGCCATTAACATGCTTAAAGAATCTTCTAAAGTAAGCTCCGTCATTGTCTCTTTTAATTTCTTCTTCCAAAACTGATTTAAGTATCTAGTAATAGGGCCGAGTCCTTAGAAAACTCGAACAATCAAAGATACAGTTATCTTGAGAAGCTTCCTGTCTAATTGTGATACTCGTCCCAGGTGTTTGAAAGGTTTGAATGAGTTCTCCGAACTCCTTGTAACGCACTACCTGAAACAGAGGACAAACAATCAACAGTATATGCTTCGGAAGAAGGTATATGATAAAGCACAAAAACAAAATATGAAAATTAAGAGTATTTGTTATTGTAATCAGATGATTGAAGGCCTTATTCATTACCTTTTTGCCTTGGTCAAGGGCATTTGGTTGAGATCTGCATTTGTGTTGTTATATATATATACTATCTGACGAATCACACATAGAGGCTTAGACCCTTCGTATGGCTTTTTGTCACTATTGCCTGCAGCATAGGCCTGGCCTGTGTTCTGCCTCCTATTCTGTTGTTGTTGGTTTTGATTGTTGTTGGGAAATGCAAGTCAAAAGGTCAAAGTACTACTAAGCAAAAGGTCAAAGTACTGCTAAAGTAAAGATTGAAGTACTGCCTACTTAGTATGGAAAAGTCAACGTACTGCCGTGGATAAAGGAATCTTAAAGGATTATCATTTAAACGGTTATGTTAGTAATTATCTTGTAACAGTTATTCTAGTGATTAGTATTGATTAGAGTTTATGATATACAAGGACTGTACACCTACTAGAGTTATCCTTATGTTTATAAAAGGATCTCTAGGAAGGTATTAGAAGATATAGAAAAACACGAATTATTAGTATTGTATTAGGGATCTGCAATTTAGGCAGATTCAAAAGGTTTATAATACAAATCGTTTGATTAATCTTTGTGTGTTCTTCTAAGTACTGCCAACTAGATTCCGCATAGTTGACAGTATATCAGTGTTTCATTAAGGAATATCGATCCTACAAGTGGTATCAGAGCTTGTGGAGAGACTCTGATCTAGAAGAACTTTTAATCATTCGAAATCTTTTTCAAACCCTAAAAGATGTCTGAAGCTGAACCTATCCCCCCCACCTCGTCCGTTACTGCACTAAGAATCCCAATGATCAAGAAGGGTGAATATGATCTTTGGTCTATGAAGATGCGACAGTACATTGCCATCACTGATCATATACTGTGGGATATAATCACCAATGGAGACCAAGCAACAACTGATCCTGCATCCTCGTCAGTACCAAAAACTTCACTTGCTGCCAACGCAAGAAGAAACAATGAGAAAGCCCTTAACATATTGCTTTCTGCAATTCCTGATAGACATCTTCTTAGTTTTCATGATGCCACAAATGCAAAGACCCTATGGACAGCCATAAAAGCAAGATTTGGTGGTAACGAAGCATCAAAGAAGATGCAAAAGAATCTTTTGAAACAACAATTCAAACATACTTCTCTTGCTCAAGAAAGAAATCAAATGATGAGTTTCCTAAAAGGTCAAGGATACAAAAATTTGCAAAAACTTAAGTATCCACAGATGAAGGAACTTTGTCTGAAGAGCACAATGTTCAAGAAGAAGATACAACACATCCTTTCTTTGATGATGTTGTTGATCAAGATGCTGCTGTTACTCCTGATTTGGAAAGAAAAAGTGATGAGACTGAA
>BQNB010100145.1:0-24771 GCA_026074375.1 Tanacetum coccineum | reverse complement strand
AACTTGGTAACTTTCTTAATTACTCTCGGGATTATATTATTTTATATTATATTTTACGTGTATAAAACTCGCAATCACTACACAATCGGATCTACACAATATCTGAATCACACAAATATACAAGATAAATACAATGGAGGTTTGGAACTTAGAAGAAGAGAGGATAAATCATTAATCAACACTTTGTTTCTTGACGAATACAAGTGTTCTTCTCTTACACTTGATAGAGAGGAGAGATGAGATGAAGAAGGTAAGATTAGATCACTTGAAACAAGATCTAAATATGTTAGTGATCAAGAGTTTTAGTGAGAGAAAGAAGTTTTAGAGAGAGAGAGAAAAGACTGAAAAATTTCGTGCAAAAAAATAATATTTTTCTGCTGGGAATGGAGCAGTATTTATAGACAGGAAATCCCAACGGTCATCTGTGGGCGGTCCCGGCAGTCCCAGATATATATGGGGGCCGCCAGGCCTATAAGGGGGCCGCCTATAGACTCCGCTCCTGTTTTTGTCTTTTTGTAGTGAAGGTTGTAACTGTTATAGAACCTTCCCTTTTGGGGGGAAAAATTGAAATTCAAATTTTAAGTTTTTAATAAAACTTTTATTTTAATTAGAAAATATTTTGTAAATGTATTATTAATAAAATACTTTTGTAGAATTAAAAGTGGGAATTAAGAGAAAAATATTTTTTTGATCACTAATAATGCTTAATGATTTTGTTTGTTCATACCTTAAGTGATCACTAATCTTAGAAATGAAATTTCACACTTAATAATTTGTGAACGTTTATTTTTATCGTAAACGTTTTTACATTTTATTATTATCGAAACAATGAGAGGTCGAAAAATATAAATAACGTTTTTAGACATTATTTGTATTAACATTATCATTTAGCAAATCCTAATTCTCACTATGCGGTCTCAAGATGCATCACAAAAACAAGTTCTAGAATATAATACACACCAATACACTCTTATATAATTTTAACCGATACATATGCTCCAAAAAAGGCAACAAAACCACATATGCACGAACACATCCATGGACGCGACATATATGATTGCTATTTCCTTAACTCGAGAAAGCTAAAGGTAAAATTATCTTAGGTATCAAAAATGGATACCAGAATTCCTAAAGATCTAAAGGCGAACCTTACATTTTGGGGTGAAATTTTTAGAGGGTTTTTGTGCTAGTCATATAATTCCTATCCATGAGACGCTAATAATTCCCAGTTTTCGTCAGTATGTGTCATAAAAAATTTAATTTGGGTTAAAATTACTGTCTACGCTATGTTTTGATATATTACTCATCATTTTAAGGACAATGCAAATGGGTCAAAATTACCGTCTACCCTACACTTAAGATGAACATTGTCCCCAATGTTCTTAAAAGTACCCGAATAAACGAATAAAAGGAAAAGAGAAAGACAAAAGAAACTAGTACTCCCCTAGTTTGCTCAATAATGGAGAAGAAACATATGATAATTGACTAAACCATCATCCAAGAGTCATCCGCAAGGTAACCGCCTGATGACATCAAATAACATCTATTTTATAGCATTATTTATCCCATGTAATTAACCCATTTTGTATAATTATTGCAAAGAATTGTTACTTAATCGTTTGTATTTAAGAATTGCAATAATTACGGAGTACTTGGTAAATATTAGCAAAAGGCACACATTTTGGAGCATAAACAAAGAGTTCAAGAAAGTCTACTGATCTGACATAAAATACACCGTATTATTCTAGACCTATACGACATATCCAAGACTTTGACGAATCAAAAGACCACTGCCTGACTTTAAAGAATACGCCGTATCCACATCAATAATAGGCCATATATAATACTTTGGTCAACGAAGAAGAATCAACTGGTTTTACCTCAATACGTCGTATCCATCAAGAAGATACGGCGTATCCGTGCCTACACTTCATAAATAACCACGAAGGATTGGAGACCCAATACGCCGTATCCAGAAGACATCAATACGCCGTATTCACAATATAGTAATAAAATATTCTTGAAGATATCAAACGTAGTCCTTACTCTAAGAAGTCCCCAATACGCCGTATCCCACATTGCTCGATACGGCGTATCGATGAGTTTCTAGAATCTATAAATAGACGATCCTACACTCAGTTTTAGGTATGCAATGAATCCCGAAACCACCAAGTCGACCAAGAGACGAATAAAAGAGCATAGAAGGTCAGATAAGAGCCTCAAGATCATAGGAAAACTTTTGTGATCTTCGCACAACCGAATACGTGTTCGATTAAGGTTTCTTTATTTTAATCGTTTATATATCAAACCGTGTGTATTTTTACAATGACTATCGGCTGATACCTTTAGGTATCAGCCATGTTTATGATGATTTAATGTTTGGTTTGTTTATCTTGATTGTCTTAATTTATCGTTGATTGTTTGATTATGTTTATCATCTTATACTTGTTTACGTACTTTTGTATGTGACCTATCATTCAACTAGGTCTAGTCCTACATATTTAATGCGCTACAACTTTGGTGTTGTGTGAGCATAGGCTAAGAGTCCAGGATAACTCTCTATATTGCAATTTATATATCTAGAATCATAGGATCACAAATATTGACCTATCATTGCCTTTAGTTTAGTGAGCTTAGTTGAGCCATAAGGTGACCTTGGTATCAATGAGTACGTTCTTATTCCATTGGTAAGGACTCGGACAATGGACTACTAGTATATAAAGAGCCGTTAAGCAGTAAATGGGTAAAGTCTCCATGAGCTAGGGTTTAGTAAGAGCACCATTATTAATCTCCTAAGATAGATTATAATCAACAAATGCTTGCTTTATGTGGATGCGCCTAATTGTGACAGAATTAGCGTGTCTAGGTCTTAGGGAGAAGTACCGCCTAAGTCTAGGAATGACATGCCCTTCGAGATAAGTCAAACATTTCACTAATAAACAAACCAGCATTTTATCGGATTATTCATGGTTTATATGTTTTCCTTACATTAGTTCTTGATCGTTCCTCTATCATTTGTTTATCTTCTTGTGTGTTTATTGCTTTACTTGTCATCAAAATCTTAGGTTAGATAACTAAACCTCGTGCCAGTCTCTCAGGCTGAAACCCCCCTTTTTGCATTAGTTTTATGTTTAACTTAGATAACTAAAATACTGATAGATTAGATATTAACGCTCTCGCTCTTAGTGATCGACACCCTACTTACCATGAAACTCCATCGGATCGGGTACATTGCTTGTTAAATGTTGTTTTTGGTTTAGTCGGCAAAATATAAATTTAAAACTTGAATCATAAAAATATACACCACACAACGACACATCAAGTTTTTAAAGCCGTTGCCGGGGAGTGAAGTTGTTTAATTCTTATTTTCTAGTGTTTTTATTTTAGTTTTTGATTAATTTGGCAAATTTTTTGTTTTTACGTTTAGTGAGTTTGATTTCTGCATTGTATATTTTTGCATATTGTGTGTTTGTGTGGTTTTCTGCATTGTTACAGTCTACTGTAACTTTCTGAGCTGAATACTCAATACGGAGTATTCAGTTTATTGGATACGGCGTATAAATTTTTCAAAAACCAATACAGCGTATTCGACTCTATCATCAATATGGCGTATTCAGTTCACTAAATACGGTGTATTAAGCTATTTGACAGTTTCTCTTTCCTAGTAAATTTATTACAGGTCAAAATGGACAACCCCAACATTACTATGGAGGAGTATATCAGGCTTGAGGAAGAAAAAGCTCATAGGCGTGGTAAGGTGTATAACTAGGAAACTGCTACGTATGGTAAGATCTGGGATAATGAAGACGTTCATGACCTCGGACCTGTTGAAACTGAATTCCCAGCTATAGTCTTTAACGACACGTTAACATCTGAAGAAACACTATCTTGTGAACCTACGGTAAGTTCTCTTAACAATGAAATTGACTTTAGAGTTTCGTTCGACGAATCCGACGATGAAGTTTACACGGTAATTTTTAACAAAAACTCGTTTTCTTACAAAATAATTTCTGTCAATGATTTGAAAACGGATTCAGAAAATGATGATGATGTAACACCCCGATATTCTACATATAGCAGCGAAATCTAATTTAGGGTATTACTTCATGAATCATAGTCACAATAATAGAAAACGACTCAAAAGAGACGTTTTTAAAAGATAAGTTATCATTCATTATTCATCAGAGTTTTTACAAACGGAGGTCCCAAAATACATTTCAAAACATAAAGTTGAATGATAACAGGTTTGGACATCCTCAAGTCCAATACCACTCCGTGCCATAGTTTGCTCAATTACCTGAGATAAACATGCTAAAAGAGTCAACACAACGGTTGAGTGAAATTCACAGTGTTTGTAATGTAATAGTTGAATACAAGTTATTGAAAATGTAATAATTGCAACGAATACAATTATCATGGGAAAAACAATATTATATTATTGCACTAATCTCATGACACCGAAGCCTTAAGTAAATGTTATTCATAAGTTGTTGCCCCGAGCGGGTGCTTTGCCAAACACCCGGAGTTTTTTTAACGGTTCATGATAGTGGGGCCTTATGGCAAATAGATCTATTCACGGACGGGGAAGTTCAGTGATAGTGGGGCCTTACCTACCCGGACGGGGAAGTTCAGTCCAAATAGATCTATTCATGGCATTCACGCTTACTCTACCAGTACGTTCGGTTACAAGTAATTAACGGTTCATGATAGTGGGGCCTTATGGCAAATAAGGTACTTAGGCAATAATACATCAGGATAGCATACAGTTGAAAACACTTGTATTCATGGTTTATAGCATGTATCTCCCCACGGAGTTTAGAAAACATGTAAAAGTGGGACTATGAACTCACCTTGATAAGGTAGTTGATTGATTTGAAATTTAATTCAAATGAGAGTAAACGGTCTCGTCACGTAACCTGAGGTAATATGTCAAGTCTTAATTTGATTGCAAACATTATTTTATAAAGTTTAACGGTTTGTTATCTTGTGAAAACATCGTATCACTGTTCGGGCTATCATAATCCAGAGGTCATGTAGTAAACGTTTGAGGAGCTAGGACACTTTAAATCGTAAATCCAGCAACTCGTCAAAACGTCTACCCAAATGAAACCCCTCACATGAAACTCCCTAGTAACGTGATACGTTATAGATTAAATGATAAGATTTTATCATTTTAGGTTTCTTCAAAAGCTAGCGGATGATAAATTATGTTATATTTATAACATAATTGTTTTATAACGTTTCGATCGGTGAATGATAACGACAAATGTGTCGGGTTTTAATAAAGTCGAGTCTTATAATATTTAAATATATTTTTATAATTTATATAAAAATATTACATTTTATACCTTTAAGAATGCAAAATGACAATATATACCCTTGGTTTATATATATTTACAAAGTTAATCCTTTTAATATAACTTTTAAAATCTTTAAACCCTTAACTTTAAAGAATGGTAAAACAAGCCCTTGTGATTTAAACTTTAGGTTAATTACAATTTCAGCCCCTTTAGTTATAAGTTTCAAGAATTTACAATATATACCCCTTTGCATGAAAACATTTGCGAATTTAGTCCAAAATCCATAATATTGATATTTTTGATTTAGAAATCAATTTTGCAGGTTATAGCTTATTAATATAAGTTAAAATAAGTAACTTTTATGAGCTTAAAGCTTATGAAAAGAGCTTGTGAGCTTAAAAATCCAAAACGGGTTTGTTTGGTTTAGGAAAACCAAACCGTGTGGGTTTATGGTTCAAGGCTTAAACAAGTGACTTACACATGATCTAATATAGCTTATGAAAGTTCTAAAACAAGGTAAGATCTTATAGAACAAGATTGAAGGCTTACTAGTACTTGAAATGACAAAAATGGGTCGAATAGAGCAAAAACAACTTGAAAACTTAAAAGATGAATCAAGAGACTTCTTTCTTCTTGTTTTTTGGCTTCTACTTGTTGTATACTTTCTTCTTAATCTTCCTTGGACTTGTTTAGATCATGACTTGAGGTAATATGAAGTTTTGATGGTGAATATGAATGTATGTATGTATGCGTGGGTATATATAGGGTAGAGAAGGAGTAGAGGCCAAGTTGGATAGAGTAAGGACTAAGTAAACTTGGAGTGGGGTTCAAGGTTCAGCTAGGGTGACTAAGGAAGGCTATAGAGGTGTAGCTTAGCAAGGTGGAAGAAGATGGTGAAGTTAGGGTGGTGACAAGGGTAGTATATAACTTGGTGGCCAAGTTGGATGATGGTGGTGCTAGGGTGCTTGCTAGGTGATGTGTGGGTGAAGGTGGTGGTAAGGTCATAGAGCTACTTGAGGTGCTTGAGGTTCTTGGTAGCTTAGTTTTTAGGTTAGAACTAGTTTAGGGGTGGCGAGTTCATGGTTGTTTTTGGACAGCCAACATCGGTCTTGGTAAAATGGTTATCATTTACAAATCGTAATTCCGATTAAGCTCAAACCAGTGAGAATGGTTAGATATTTGAGTCCTCTACTACTTTTAGTTTTACATATTTAGGGGTCACCATACAAAAATTTAGAGATAATAGCCATTTACTACAGGTGTGCAGAATCTGCGCACTTTTGCCATTTCGGCTATAACTAATTCATCCGACAAAGAATCGGGTTGAGTTAACCGACAAAATGATCACAAGACATAGGGCTACAACCTAGTATTTTTACTTAATACCCAAATCCTATTGATTTTTCCCAGATCCTATGTTTTATCAACGGATTAGATTCTAAAAACTATGAACTAGTTTAAGGGTGTAACAGGTTTGCTAGGGTTTTCGGGTTTAGGATTAGGGTTTAGGTTTTTGGGTTAGTGTAGGACTAGTTAAGGTTAGGGTTTAAGAGAAAAGTGTGCATTGGAATCTTGTAACATGTGCTTAAAAGGTGGTACAAAATTCCTAAAGAAATTGAGGGAAATGAGCTCATTTGAATTCTATGCATAGTCGAATTGTACTTAGAGCTTTAAGGAGTTGTACCAAGGTTTAAGAGGGAATTAATATTCAAAAATTATGAATTGTAAACTTGTACACATGCTTTGATAGCTTGTACATTTATTTTATATGTAAACATTACATAAAGTTAGGGTTTTTGATATAAACGTTAACATTTAATGCTTGTTTTGAAAGAACGTTTTGAAAAGTATGTTAAATGGATAACGTATTTGGTAAAAATGATATTAGAACATAGACTTGACATATTAGGATGTTTACTTGCTATAAATGTAGATATAGTTGGCATTGGTAGGTTGTGTGAGCTCGTTTACTTTGGTTATGCAAATTACGTTGCATAAAGAGTGGAATAAAGCAAAAATATTCCCGTGAAAATGATTGTACATAATTTAATAAGTAGATATTATATTGATGAAACGTGCATCTAATTTAATAGATGGATAATTACATTGATGAAAATTATGGGTTGTTATAAATGAAAAAGTCAATATGCCTTCGTTCCCACCACCCGAGCCTACGGTCAGTTGTTTTGATAATTTAGACATATTTAAAGATTTTGAGAATGAATTTTCAGCCATTGTTTACAATAATACTCAAATGTCTAAATCAGATTTATTAACTGAACCGATTTTAAACCCTCAACATATCGATGAATTTAATTTGAAAGATGGAACATCATTGTCTGAATGTGATGAAGAGGAACAAAACGTTTTAAACTTTAATGATCTATTTCCTTTTAACGTAATTTATCCCAATGATTCAAAAACGGATAAGGACAATGATGATAAAGTCGATATTGAACACTCTTCGGGGGATTTATCTATCAAACCGCTACCTGATGTATTAAATACCGATATTGGTGCCTATGCACATGGGTCAAATAAGCTTTTGGAAACAAGTCATGGTACATCTAATAAATTTTACAAAACTGAAACTTTTATCAAGGAATTAAATTTTAATATCATGACTTGGAATCATCTTAACAAAGGGATGTCATTCATTTACCTAATCAAGAATTTGTATGTGCCATTTGGCATCCTGTTCGACCTTAAATTGTTTTATAAGGATGGAAATAAATTAGGACAAGTCTAACTTAAAGACTTTTCTGTAAACAAAAGTGCTTGCCGAGAGACAACCCGAAATGTATTTTCAATTTTTATCGAGTCTGTCTTCCCAGATTTTCTATACGGCGTATCCAAACCCCATGGATACGGTGTATTGATTATCTAGACGTTATCCAGTCTTTATTTTTAGCACAGTCTATACGACGTATTCATTAAATGAATACAGCATATACATGTATCAATATGACATATCCCGGGGAATGGATACGACATATCGACTTCCTGTACAATTTTAGCTTCATATTTTGAGTCTAACCAAACTAATACACGGAGATAGAATTGCATTTGTTTTCTGAGAATTTATACAGGATCTTATGAAAGAAATATCAACGAATATTGGTGGAGAATTTACAAATCTGGAGATCGTGAAGTGTTGGAGTCTTGAAACTTGAAGGCAGATGTTCAACACAAAATCTTGCTTAATAAAACTCAACATGGAGAATCTACCGAGCAAATATCAAGGGAGTTTCATATTCTAATTCTTTTTAATTCCCGTATTTAATGTTTTATCTATACAACGAGGACGTTGTATAATTCAAGTGGGGGGATGGAATTAGAATGTTTACTTGTCCTAATTTTCATACTAAAATGCTTAAATTATGCTCAAATTTAAAAAAAATTCAAGCATACTTTTATGAAATTACTTGATACATAACCCGCACACAATAATCCTTGTTAGATATTGTGAGGATTTAACCTTATCTGTTTCCAAATGTTTATCCAAATTCCACAACATATGAGTGTGCCGGTGATGTTGTAGACTTTAGAACTTGGCTTGGTATATCTACGCGACCGCAGTGATAAGTACTATGGATTTATATAGAGTAACTTGTTTAAATTGGTAAATTTTAGGATTACACCCAAATCGCCTTTACATGTTGCTTATTAACTAACTACACTGGTTAGTTAACCCCCGTATAAACCCTTTGTTTACTCTAATTTTAAGAGTAAGATACCCCTAGAACAACCCGTAGAGCCAATCCTTTAGGAACTACACCAAATATTTGTTTCGTTACACCTTTACACCTTAGCCTACCCTGTTAGATTATGTTTATTTTAGAGTTGCTAGTTGCTAAAAGTGTAAAGTTTGTATTTCCCGAGTCTTGTGTCTATTTTGGTACGGTTAGAAGAAATTTTCACACCGCAAATGGGAATGTATATTATAGTCAAAACTCATGTATTTTTACTACCATCACACTTAATGGTACGCCTAAAGAACGAAGAATTACCGAAGGAATTATCCGGAATTATTATGATCGTGAAGATGGTGAGACTACACTGAGTTTCAATAGTGTTAGTAAAAAATCAAAAAAATTAGAAATATTGCAATAAAAAGAGAATGAATGTTTGAAGATAATCGTTTCGCAACTACCGAAGGAATTACATGAAGGATCGATTATTCATTGATACAAATCGACGATGTAGAGTATTGTATAAAGTGGAAGATATCGCCACTTGCCTTGTAAAGTATGTAAAGTATGGGGTGATTAAGAAGTTGACCGTTACGGGAACGCCAACTTAGGTTGTTGTTTTTTATCTATGATCAAGACGTTGTAAATAGTTGTGTTTTTATCATGGTAACGGTCAAGAAAAAAGTGTCTAGCAACTTGTATTTGAGACTTAATCTATTTGTTTCGTAATTTTTATTTAACAACAATTTAATTCCCTTTCCTAATCATTAACCATAGGTTTTACGTGAATGAGGATGGGATCGAGCGTGCATGTCTATTTTGTCGTTACAGCCATGTATGCATGTCACTATTGGTGAAAGTTAGAAGATCTATACCCTATATTACTTTACTATTCCTACTCTTTAGCTTATTCAAGGTGGGAGAGAGCAGTCAGATGTGTCTATCCTGTCGTTACGGGTGTGTATATGTGGTCATTGTCGTCCTCCTGGAATATTGGTATCGATAAAGATTAGTTAGAGTAATCAACCCTAAGCCTTCTCATACAAACCCATATTTACCTTTATAAACTTGTTACTCCTTAGCTTTAACGGCGGAGATGTGTATCCTTGCCAAGCTTATGATAGAATACTCGTCAAGACCGAGCAATTAACCGAATTAGTTACATGTTACCACATAGATTAGTTGAGTGATTTGAGTGTTTTCATCTTCCTATTTCGTTTTAAGTTTATATAAAAAAATTTGGTAAAGGGTTTCCCCGGTAAATCTCATTACACCAAAAAACAATTAAGTACAAAAGATGAGGGTAAATCTCACATTTCCGCCTGTTACATAGTCAAACTACTTCCTTAAAGGAAGGTACACAAATTGACTAGACTACAAAAGAAACAATAATACTATTTGTGTGGAAAACGTAGAAGGGGGTGAATACTTTTTCGTTTAAAAGATTAAAAACTTTTCGTATCAAATCCCCAATCAATCACGGCGTAATATGAAAAGTACCAAATATGATTTATGACTATATGAAAGAGTAGAATAACCAAGTAGTCACAACATAATTATAAACATCAAATCATAACACAATCACAAGCAAAGAATAAATAGAGAGCGATAAATAAAATAGAGAGCAAACCGAACACGATGATTTATAGTGATTCGGTCACGGAGCTCCTCTACACCCTACTCCATTCCCCGAGTACCCAACTCGAGAGTTACTTCACTAGATCAACAAGCTCCCTTCTTGGTGGAGAAAACCTTACACAACGTTGCTTACACTTTATCCGGTACTAAGCTAAATGCCGAGTCCTAACACTGGTAGAACCAACCCATCGTCTCTTACACTTTATCCGGTACAAAGCTAAATACCGGGTTCTTACATAAAGGGTAGAACCAACCCAAAACCACGTTATGTTTTATGGCCCAACATAACAAACCATTTATTTTATGGCACAAACACATAAACCATCTAGTCTAAATCAAATGATACATAGAGATGATACAAATGAGTATAGAATGATGATCCATGACAAGTGTGTCTAATGGATATGAATGCCTAATCTAAATTAACTTCCATTGATGAGAAGCCTTCAAATGGATGTAGATGATGAGATCTCCAATCTTGTAGATCTTCATATGGGTATGTTTGATGGTGGATGGAAATCGCAAGATCTTCAAGGCTTGCTTTGGTTGGATCATCATAAGAGTATGCTTACTGATCTAAATGAGTGAGAAATGCAAAGAAAATGTGTGTGAAAGGTGTGTGAAAACATAAGAAATGGCTTGGTATTTATAGCCAAAAAGTTTATTGTATGCCGGTTCTGCCAGTGCTGTTGACAGAGGGCACCGACTTGCAAAACTAAGGGCACCGGAATACAGTAACTAAATTCGGATTTTGATTTGCAAAATCTTGAGATATCTTGTGTAATCTTATGAGATTTTCCTCGGATTTGCTGCATTTGATTATATACTAAATGAAGTAATTAAATTAATAAGTGTAAGATGATTTTGTGTAAAGTTAGGGTTTAAAAAGATTTGTACACTTTTTCAAGTTGCGTGTTTTTCTACAAAGTTGGGAGATAGTAAAGAAATCATGTTTTGAGATAATAAGAGGTTTGAGAAAAATGGTTTGTTATGTTTTGTCATTAATAAAACCTTAGCCTAAGTTGATTGTAGAAACGTTTTGTTTAAAATTGGTTTATTTGTATTAACATTTTTGTAAGTCTGAAATTTAGGTATGGGTGGATTTGAGTATCCTTAGGATGTTAAAGAAACCTGATGCTTATGTGCAGCATTGTATAATTTCATAAGTTTTTATGGCATGGTGTTGGTTATCAGGTTTTAGGTCATGCAGGTTGTTTCAAAGTATTGAAATAAACCCGGTGTTTAAAATAACCATAGTTGAAATAAAAGTCTGATGTCTTTGTTGTTTTCATTTTCTTTCATGATGGTATGGATTTGAAGGAGAATGCAAAACCTGGTTAGATTTGAAATTGTATTTCAAGTTTTGGATTGTCTAGGTAGTCAATTTGGTTATGGGTCAATTAGTATACTTGTTAATGTATTTAGTTACATTCCAACTTGAACCCCCAATGATTTACTAACTTAAACCAACAGGCAGTTACAAAATTCTTGTCCCATTAGTAAAACATCAAATCTATCTTTAAAACCCCCCATAACTCATTCTGCATGTATTAATGAATTGTCTTCTGAGTTTTTACTTTCAATACCAAAGGTAATTGAGTTTGCTTATTTATATCCCACTTGTGTTTTATCTTCTCGTATTTACATCTAAACTATTTCCTTAATATTTTATTCCATGGCTACATTTGAAATTTTAGATCAATTAACGGAGGTTGCTGATTCTTCTCGATTGCAGGATCGTATGAAGGTGTGGTTTGTTCAAAAGCGTGCTGAAGAAGAAGCTTTTGCATGGTTCCTATGTGATCGGTTTGCTTGCCTTAGGATGAGCATGAGTAAGGATCAGAGGTTGATATCAGAGCTGAAAGCGTTGGGAGAGTGGGGTGATGTTGTGAGGTGTTTGGATCACGTGAAAGAAATTGTTACAAGGGAGTCCACCAAGCTTGGAGTTTTGAAACAACTATTGGCTGGAACTCATGTTAGGCTGGGTTTGAAGGATAGTTATGTGGCTGACATGAAAGAAAAGGAGTAGGGTTTCATAGGTCATGGTATTTTCTTGCTTTTGTCTAGTTCATGGTTGAACATAGGGTTTTTGGGTTGTTGATGTTGGAATGTAGTTGGTTTTTCTGATCTTTCTGGTTGTATGAAATACTAATGATATGAACTTAGTAGGTTTCTTTTCTTTTTCTTTTGATTCTTTTGTTTTTTTATAATTATGTTTATGATTACCTTATGTTATATGTTAGATTTGGTAGTTGTGGAGATTTTAGATGGATTGCAGAAATAAAGTTATAAAGCTGTTAATCAGGTAGGGTAGAATTATGTTGCATTCAGATTGTTTTTAGATGTCTGGTATGTGCTAATTAAGTGGTGTTTGGATTTGTGTTGTGCGTGCTTCTAAACTATGTTTTTTTTCCTGTGTGTAAAGAAAGGGTGCTTATAGTTCCATTTGGAATGGTTTTTCCCGGTAGATGAGTTTTGCAAGTTCAGTCGTTTTTGGATTAGGTTACATTAGGTAGGCAGTACCCTGGATTTCAAATGCTAGAGGGTGTGTAGAACTTATAGGCTATTAACAGACCTTGAATTGATGTGCTGAGCAATAGTTAGTAGGCAAATAAGAGGCATGTTTTTACGTCTCCAGGTGGATTAGAAGCCTTAGAGCAGAGTCTGGGTATCTATTGTGGCAGGAGTTTGCAAGTGTTTTGCAGGTAAGATTTCTATTCTAGTTTTTATAGGAGAGGTTTGTAAGATGGTTCTATATATACACTTTCCTGATTTGTTACTTAGTGCAGTTATATGATATTGTGCTTGGTTTGTAGTACTGATCATATGCAAGTTCCTATATATTTGGTAATTGTATTGTGCAAATATGGATCGACTCAGGCTTCGAATGGATCGAAGAGTTCTTGTGATGTTGCAAGGATTGCCAAGTCTTGAATAACTTGAGTCAACACAAATGGAAACACTCGTTAAGTGAGCGCAGGGGGGTCCCTCGAATCACCTTCGGTGTGGAGAAGTATGTGATTTGTAGCGTAAAACGTATAGTAAAATGAGTGGGTATGAAAGTGTTAGTCATAACTTAGAGACCTGATATCTTTTTATAGCGGATGAAATAAGGATGGAACGGAGGCCTAGCACAAAAAACGGTGAAGTGGGGGTGTCCACGATTTAAAGGGGTAATTGCAGGAATTTGTGTTCCACGATCTTCCTTGGCGGGGATAGCCTTGGTAGAGAGGGCGAATGTGGATTTAGACTTAGCCAGACCTTTGCCTAGTTTCGTCGAAGAACCTCGCGAAGGGTGTAGGCCTTCGGTGGCGACTTCCAATACTGGTAATCATCCCGAATTGATTCTACGCCACTCGAATATTATTTGAAGACCCTATAGTGTAATTAGGGAAGAGGATCCCATTGATCTCGAAGGGGAGACCTTCGGAGCGGAGAGGGGAGGTACGTCATCAAGCCCCCCAGTCGAATGTAATGTATGCATATATGAATGCATTGGTTCGACTCAATAGCAAAACACTCGAAGGTCATATGAAACATCCAAGCACGTGTGCTGTATGCAGTAAATGCTACTCTCCGTTTACGAGGAGTTAGTTAAGTAAAGTTTAATTGAGAAGTGTGCGCGTATTAGTTCTGAAATTGAAATTTAAATTTCAAAATTTCTTCAATCTTCCTGGACACGCGTACGACACGTTTTGTTTCCCCTCCAGTTATAAATAAACTGATACCACGGTTTTTATATTACTGCCTCCCGTTACCCTCTTTCTATTCGCTTTATAAGTCATCTCTTCTATAAAGGTAATTACTCCTTTCTGATCTATTATGGATTCCAAATTCGTCATTCTACCAAACGTGCACCTTATCAAAAAGAACAATTGATAATTTCTTCACGATTATGACATTCTCGGATATATGGTTATTCTTCCCAAAAAGTTGGAGACCATTTATGATGCCCCTTTCCAACTAGACTCACTATTCCTTATATTCTATGCGATGTGTTAAACTCTTCAAGGTTCACTTTCAGCTTTAATCCCTTCGGTATGATTAAAGCTGACAACTTTTTTGTATAAAATGTGCTAGGCTTATGGTGGCGAACTTCCGTCGAGCTCTTGGTCTTCTTAAACCTTTGTCGCGTTGCATGATGGTTTGACCCTTTCAATAGAGGTGGTGTGATGTGCCCAAAGCCTTAATAAAACCCGTAACTCATCTTGAGAATGGAAAGGTAGTTTCTTGGTATATAGGGAAAAAGATAATCCTTCCAATTTACCGGAACTTCTTCTAAGATATAGTTAGACAAAAAAATCCTTTAAAGAAAAGTTTCAATGTGCAACTTAAACTGACCCTTTGTACATCCTAAAATCCCACTTATCTTGTATCGTTGGACCTTTCGGACCCCATACTTTATCTTGACAGGTCTAAGACCTCGTAGAAATATTGCCCTAACAAGCTATTATCTATTATCGTGGAATGGGTAGGGTTGGTATGCTACGTATTATGTGACTTGACCTGTTTTGTATTGTAATTAGTGTTGTGATGTTTTTTGTGATTTTTATAGAAACTAGATTTCTGGTAGTTTTATGATCCAAGGTGTTGACCGGCGAGTTAACTTCCTTTTGAGGGAGGATTCGATGACAATCAAGGTTCTTTGTTGTGACGTTTCGTGAACGACGAAAACTCACATTCATTTGATGTGGAGCCAATATTCTATATGTCCCTTCAAATGTGCTGATAATATCATTGATTCTAGTACATATCTCTTCTGATGACGCGTTACCACTAGTCGCATCCTTCCACATCTTTTTCCTGAAGGTGGGTGAGAAGTCGAGGCTGCGGGGAAAAGAAAACTTGCTGGCTGATGCTCACAAGAGGGTTTTTCCACAGGGCTCAAAAGGCTCAGGTTCAGGCGAGTAGGAGTGGTGATGCCTCAACTCCTCTTAATGTTGATAGTGATCCTGATATTCATGGTAAATTTAAACCGGTGTATAGAGTATTTGTACCTTCGTTGACCACTTTACTAATGTCCTTTCCTTTTCTTCTTGTTGCTCTTATACAGAGTTTCCTTATGCCAGGGAATTAAAGGATGCCACTGATTGCCGCTGGGTTGTTTCTCATGTCACTCCTCCTTCTTGGAAGCAGTATTTAAGGGATATTAGCATAGAACAGCTCTGCGATATACATGATAAAGCCTACATGCGTCAAGCTGTTTAGACAATATGTTAAACAGTAGGACTCGGGAGCTTATTTCTGCATTGCATAAAGCCAGGGCATCCTGCAATGCCATTCGAGAGAGAAAGAGAGAGATCAAGAGGGATAAGGCCTATGCTGAGCTTGAAAAGAAATGCAATGAAGCCCTTTAAGATTTAGATAAAAATCCTCTTGTTTCCGACATGCGCTCCAAAATTAAGACTTTACAGGGTCAGGTGAATGGTCTTCATAATGAGTATGGCAGGCTTCTTCTTAAATAGAGGAAATAGGCTAATTATGAGCAGACTCTGTCCATTCTTCGTGCTAAAGTCGAAGGTCTCGAGTCTGAAAGGGAGAGACTCAAGGCTTCTGAAATCCAAGTGTTGCAAGAGATTGATAGCTTGAGGCAGGATAGGGCTGCGACAGTATCAAAGGTTTTTCCTGACGCAACAATGAAACTTGTTCATAGTGATGAGATGGGTGTCCTTGTTGCTAGGCTTGTTAGGGCAGCTATCATTCATGGTAGATGCACGACATTCGAAGAAGTAGCCAAGTTAAAGGAGCCTTTTGTTCTTGAGAAGATGCCCGACTATCGTACATCTTCGAAAGATGAGTATGATCGAGCCGGAGAAGATATGGCTAATGCTTCCTACCCCTTCTTATCTAAGTTCACTTTGAATCCTTATGCTTCTGTAGAGCAGTTATTGTCAATGAAGCCTCGATCACTTCGATCTTCGAAGGCTCTTTGAAATTTGCCAGTGTAGGCTTTGTTTTTGACTATCCGGATGGTTTGTACCTGTGGATTTTTTGAACGGCTATAAATTGTTAACCCATTTATGAACGTTTATTAATTGTATTAGGCTCAGGTGTGGCCTGTAAGTTCTTGGTTTTTGTTAGCATTATTGAACAAATATTTGTTTTCAGATAGGGGGGGTTGCGACCCGCCCTACTTTTCGCATATAAAGGTCTTGATTAAGACCTTTGAGAAAAGTTAACGTGAGTTCAAGTGATATTGGAAGGCTCATGTGTGTCCTTTTGTCACCCCCCAAACGTTGAAACTTTTAATAACTTCTTTGCCTTTAACGTGAATTTAGGTGTTGTTCTTGAAAGGCTCATGTATGGCCCTTCTTCATCCCTTCGAACGTTAAGCTATATGAATAACTATTTGCCTTTAACGTGAATTTAGGTGTTGTTTTATGAAAGGGTCATGTGTGGCTATTCTTCACCCCTTCGAACGTTAGGCTATAGTAATAAAGTTTGTACTCTGAAGAAATCCATTTCATTGATAGTGCAAAAGATTTACATCATTTCAAGTATGAACACTTAGTTTGCTACACTTTAATGAGGATTTAGAAGAATTAAACAAAAAATTTGCAAATAGTAATTTCTATATGTAGAACTTATGCAGGTTTGACCCATTCTATGTCGATCAATTGAGGAACCAGATAATGTTTCTAGTTTGTAGGCTCCATCTCCATAGGCTTTCTTCACTATGTAGGGCCCTTCCCATGTTGGTCCCATCTTTCCTTGGAATTCTGCTTTGCTCGCACTGTTAAGCTTAAGCACATACGTACTTGGTTTGATAGTAGATGGGCAAACATGCTTGTTATAGTATCCTTCCAGTTTCTGTTTATAATGGGCTTCTTTATTCAAAGCTATCTCCCTTCTTTCTTCGAGTATGTCCAGGTCTTCCCTGCATCTTTTCTCGTTTTGTTTAGGGTTAAAATCTTGGATCCTTCTTGTTTCTATGCTTATCTCTATGGGGATCACAGCTTTAGAACCATGGACTAAGCAAAAGGGAGTTTCTTCGTTGCTGGACTTTAGAGTTGTTATGTGTGCCTATAGAACTTGTGGTAGCTCGTCAACCCATCCCTGGTGGGTCATCCCTAACCTGTGCTCCATTCCTTTGACTATTTCTCTGTTTGTTACTTCTACCTGCCCATTTGCTTAGGGTTGATAGACTGATGTGACGGATTGAAGTATCCTGAGTTTTTGGCAAAAAACAGGGAACGTGCCTTCCGCGAATTGCTTCCCATTATCTGAGATTATAATTTGGGGTGTTCCGAACCTGCAAAATATGTGTTCCCATACGAATCTCTCCATATGCTTCCCCGTTGTTGATGTTAGTGGCTTCGCTTTAACCCATTTTATGAAATAGTAAATGGCTACTACTAGGAATTTTGCCCCTCCTGGTGCTATTGGCAATGGTCCCACGATGTTGATTCCCTATTATAAGAAAGGCCATGCCAACTCCTACTTCGGCTTCCTGGGTATTAGAGAATGAATTTGACAGGTTTCACATCTCTGGATCAAACCCTTAGCATCTTTACGCATTGATGGCCAGTAATATCCCAGCCTTATGATCTTTGACACAACCGACCGTGGACCTGTGTGCATTCCGCATGAACCTTGATGTACTTCTTGGATGATGCTTTTGGCCTGTGTTTCTCCTACACGTCTTAACCATGGCAACAAGTATGATCTTCTGTATAGCGTTCCATCTATTATCCTGTATAACGGAGCTTTTATTCGTAGCTTTCTTGCTTTTTGTGGGTCATCTGGGGGTTTGCCCCACTGTAGGTACTCCTGGATAGGTATCATCCAACTATCTTCTTTTTCCTGTGTTACATCTGCAACTTTCCTTTGCGTGATTGACTTGTCTTGTATAACCTCTACTAAGACTTCTTTAGCAAGCTTAGAGAAGGTCATCGAAGCCAGTTTACTTAGAGCATCTGCCTTCTTGTTTTGGTTTCTTTTGATGTGTTCTATCGAGTGGCAGGGGAAGTTAGCTAACAACTCATTTGATTTCTCTAGGTATTGCTTAATAGTGGTTTGCCTTACCTCGAAGAGTCCATTGACCTGGTTGGCCACTAACTGAGAATCTACAAAGATTGTTAGTTCTTGGACCTTCATTTCCTTTGCTATGCGCAGGCCTGCCAGTAGTGCTTCGTATTCTGCCTCATTGTTAGTGGTTTTGAATTCGAACCTTAGGGCGTAGGAGTATTCTTTCCCTTCTAGGCTGACTAGCATTAGGCCTGCTCCAGAGCCATCGAAGCTTGAGGCTCCATCAGTGAAAAACTTCCATGCTTTTTCCGGCTCTGGTTCTTTTCTTTTGGCTTCTTCATCCTCTGCTCCTTCCTCTTCCTTTGAGGGTGTTTCAGCTAGGAAGTCGGCCAGTATCTGTCCCTTGATTGAATTTCTTCCTCTGAATTTGATCTCGTGCTCTCCCAATTCAATAGCCCATTTGGCTATACGCCCTAACTTTTCTGGTCTAGCGAGGATCTGTTTTATTAGTTTATCGCTTAGGACCTGAATGGGGTGAGCTTGGAAATATCTTTGAAGTCTCCTGGCGGCATATACGAGGGCTAGTATCAGTTTTTCCAATTCTGGATATTTTAACTCAACTCCCTACAGTTTTCAGCTTACGAAGTACACGAGAACTTGTTTCTTTCCCCTCTTTGCCTTCAATACCGTGCTTATACTTTCTTCTGAGGCTGCGAGGTACATTATCAGGGTTTCTCCATTGATGGGTGCAGTTACCGTTGGTAGTGCTTCTAAAAGCTCTTTCATTCTTCGAAAGGCCTCGTCAGCCTCCGTTGTCCATTGGACCATTTTTCCACTTGTGCAGCTTTTATGTGTTTGCATAAAAGGAAGCGTTTTATCTGCTCCTTTTGAGAGGAAACGATTCAGAGCTGCCAGCTTTCTATTGAGATTTTGTATCTTGTTGACTAATTTAGGAGGTTGTAGGTCTGAGATCGCCTTTACTTTTGAAGGACTTGCCTTTATTCCTTGCTTGGTGATGAGGTGTCATGAAAATATTCCTTATTCCATGCTAAAAGAACATTTCTTTGGGTTGAGTTTCAGGTTGATTTCTTGGAACCCGTCGAGAGTTTCCTTGATATCAGCGAGCATTTATTCCTCAACATTACTTTTTATGACTATGTCGTCTGCGTTAACTCTATATTTCTTCCCAATTGGTGGTTGAACACTTTGTCAATTAGTCTCTGGTAAGTTGTGCCGGCATTTTTCAAACCAAAGGGAAATCTTCTATAACAGAACACCTCTTCTCTGGTGTAGAAGGCTGTTTTTCTTCATCTCTCTTTGCTATGGGGATTTGGTGGTATCCCTTGTATGCATCTAAAAATCATTTTAGTCGATGTTGGTGGAGGTCTTCTACTCTTTAATCGATCATGGGTAGCGAGTGGTGTTCTTTGGGACAAGCTTTATTTATGTCCGTGAAATCTACATACAACTTCCATCTTCCATAGGCCTTTTTCACAATGACAGGGTTTGAGACCCACGTCTGATACTTAACTTCTCGCAAAATTTTGTCCTTTGTAAGCTACTCCACTTGGGTGTGAATTGCTTCGTTTCTTTCTGGCGCCAGGCTTCTCTTCTTTTGCTTTACTGGTTCCAAGTGTTTGAGCTCGTTTACTCTATGCTCTGTGTTGAAAGTTTCTCCTCCAATTATTATTGTTCTCGGAACTCCCGTCATATGTGCGGTAGTCCATGCGAAGACATCGGCGTACGCCTTCAGGAGGCCTTGTAACCTTATTTTGATTTTTGTTGGCAGTTGTCTCCCTATGGCGATTGTTTATTTCGGATACTGGTCATTCACCACTATCCTTTCTTCGGAATCTACACAACTGAGAATGTCTTTTACTTCCTCCTAATGTTCTTCGCTTGTTGATCTTTGTTCTTCCTCCGGTTCCCTTGGGTTGTACTGGGAAAGGACGGTGTCGATTCCTTGGGGCATATAGAATTTTATAGCTCGGTAAATGGTGGACACTACAATTCCCATTTGTTGCATGGTTGTTCTTCTGAGTATTATGTTGTGTGGTGAATTGGACCCCACGATAACAAAATTGAGTGTTTTTGTGGTTATAAGGGAACCCTCCCTAATCGTGATCTCTAAAGGTACTTCTTCTAGGGGCCAGGATTTTTCTCCTGAGAAGCCGACCAGAGGGATCTTCAAGTCTACCCGGAGAGACCGAATAGATGGTTTTAGCTTTAAGAAACAATGCTCGTAGATTACTTCACATGAGCTCCCGCCATCCAGATATACCCAATTCACTTGTCTTCCTGACACGTAGGCTTTTATGATGACTAGATCTGCAGAACTTGTATTCCGAAGTGGTAGGAATGCAATTTCCCCTACTTCACCATTATTTCCTTCCAATGGTATTTTTCTTGGGTTGTAACTTTCCCTTCTTATCATGAGAATGGGGGATTTGACGGGTGTTGCGTCCTGCCCCCCTTTTTTCTATTCACTCAAATGAGTGTCGGATACCTTCTCTTTCTTCTTTACTCCTTTTACCAAGTGAACCAGCTGCCCGGATTTCACTCCTTCTTCTATCTAATGTTTTAATTCCCGACACTGATTTGTGTCGTACCCATGATCTTTATGGATATGGCAGTACTTGGTCTTGTCTCAGGACCATTTGTTCCCTGGCAATCGAGGGGGTTGTTCAAAAGTTTTTACTATCTTTTCCGTAGCAAGAATTTCCCTTGGACTTTTAGACAGGTGAGAGAGCAATTTATGACTAGATCCATGGTAGGGGGAGAACCAATCCCTGATTTTTTGCCCCTGGTTGTTCTCCCAAAAAGACTTCTTTGACCTTTCAAAACTTCCTTTTCGATCATTTGGAGCTCCATTAGTTGCCACTTCTCTTGCTTCTATCCATATGTAGGTCTTTTCCATTAGGCCCTTGTAAATGGATGGGAGGTATGTGGAGAGATGCTCGACCAAGCTTCTTGTCCTTAAACCATGAACAAACCAAAGATACGCTGCTCTTCGTGTAGACCCAAAATCTGTAGAGTATCATCAGTGTATCTGGTAATGAAGGCCCTGGTACTTGCACCTTCTCTTTGCTTGATATTATGAACCGCTAAGTGTGTCTTTATGAACTTCGTTTGCTGACTGAAGTGTGATCGGAACTTAGCCTTTAGATCCTCATAGTTGAGAATGCTACATGTTTTCTGACTTTTCCACCATATGCGGGCGGAATCTTTGAGGGTGTATGTGAACATATGGCAAGCTACGGGCATTAACATTTTTTGCCATGCGGATGGCTGGACCATTTGAAAAGGTTGCAAGGAAATTATCTGGTCCCCTTTTCATCGTAAGAACCAATACGGGGGGGGGGGGGGGGGGGCATTTTTAGTCATTGGAAGAGGATAATCCTGATCCAGCGAACAAAAGGAGGGACAAAGAGGGTTATGGAACTTGTGGAATCTGCGAAGGGCCTGTAGGTTTGGGTAACACAGCATTATTTGGTGGTGCATACTGGGTGCGTATAAAAGTGGTAGTTACTCAAAGGGGTTAACTGCGTGATACATAGAGCCCATTGTATGAAGGTACGCCTTTTGTTGGTGAACATTCTATGGTAATATACCCCTTTGTGGATGATAGGTAGAGTTCCCCAACATGGGGGATTATAATCTGGGTATGGAAAAGAAATTATAGAGTTTGCCCCATTAACAAGGTCCCCGCAGTATGGGTTGAAGTTTAAGGGTTAAAATGATTTGCATAAGTCCAGTAGTGTACTGCAAACTAATAGGTATGAAAGGTTGGCATTCGTATGTGAGAGAAGTGTACCATTAGGAGGGAGATTCCCCCCCCCCTCTTGTTAGTCGAGGTTGATGGCCTCCAAGTTACGGAGGTCAAGAGGATCGTAGGAGTTGACCGCTTTCGTTCCTTCCCAAGTGAGCCGCCAAGAGTGGCGGGAAGATTCACTCCCTGTTTCATTCTTCTCTTGATTTAATCTCCGAAGGCCTAATACCTCGGCCTATTTCTATCCTCTCCCGCTTCTTTCCTTGTTCGGTATTCTTGTCCTCAAATTCCCACACTCTTTCTCACTGCCTACGGACTACATGAGACCTTGGCACGAAGGGTTGGGAGTAGCTTCCCTATTTGGGGTTCAGTCTTGGTTCCATCTCCGCTCTTCATTCGTTGTCCTCACTGAAAGTATCCAAGTTCATTTCGAGGTCTTAATTACGTATCAATTTTGCCTTCATCGTTCTCTTAGAAGAGATTCAAGGACTTCATAATTTAGCCCTCCACAAAGGCACGAGCTAATAATAGGATTAGGATTAGCCAAAGTGAAGCACGATACTACAAATGGACTGTGTTTCTAGGAGTAGTAGCGGCAAACACGGTAGTAATCACAGGTGGATCTTTTACTGGTGGTGTTATTTGGTATCTGAGGTGGTGTCGAGAAGAAAACTCGGTGGTGGCGTCATTTATCTTTCGTTGTCATTGCCAAAAAGGTAGGTAGAGTGGTTTTTGAGGTTATTGGACTTGGTTAAAATGGGACTAATTGTTGCGGGTCCCACGGATGGGCGCCTCTGATTGTGCAAATATAGGGCTTACGATCAGGCTTAAGGGATCAAAGAGTTCTTGTGATGGTGCTGGATTGCCAAGTCTTGGTATTAAAATTATAAAACCCTATGTCAAACACAAATGGAAACATACGTTAGTGAAGCGATGGTATGTCCCTGCGAATCAACTCTGGCGTGAGAGTAAGTATGTGCTTTTGTAGCATTAAGTAAGGTAAAATGAGTGTGGATGAAATGTTGGTCTTACTTGGGAGACCTGACCATCTTATTTATAGGTGTTGAATAATAGGATGGACGAGGCCTAGCACAAAAACCGGTAAACGTGGGAGTGTCCCACGATTTAAGGGGTTATTGCAGGAACTGTGTACCACTATCTCTACCTTGCCGGGAAAGCCTTGGTAGAGAGGGAGAACGTGGTTTTTGACTTAGATAGACCTTTTCCCTAGTTTCGTCGAAGACCTCCCGCGAAGGGTGTAGGCCTTCGCGTGGCGGATTCCCATACTGGTAATCATACCAAAGATGATTTTACGCCACTCAAAATTATTCGAAGACCCTATAGTATAATTAGAAAGAGGATCCCTTTCGAGCTCGAAGGGGAGACCTTCGAGCCGGAGAGGAAGGTACGCCATCAGTAATTTTGAGCAAGTTTTAATAAGAAAGTAAAAGATTGAATTTTGGTATTATATTTGAGTAAGATAGTAGACACAAAATATGATCAAACTTGTTTTTCCCAAAAAAAATATGATCAAACTTTGTTAAGCCTGTGTCTCTTATAAGTCAAGTGTCCATATAAGAAGAGAGTTTTGCAAAAATTTAAAGTGAGCTTATCACTTTGTTATTGGGAATTTGTTTCTGAATATCAAGGGTGTTGATTATAAGGCTATGATCATACATACGGATGATGTGTGGTGAATGGGTATGTAAAGACAAAAAGTGAAAAGCCAATAGTGGAGTATGTTAGCAGCAACATTGTGCTTACTATTTTTGGAAAGTAAAAACAACAGGATTCTTATGTCATTTCATAAAGGTTTGCATGTGAGTTGGTTTGGTAGGTCTTTCTTACAATTATGATCTAGTTGACTGTTTGACTGTATTTATCTATTTAAAGTGTGGTTTGGCTTCTTTGATTATGCACTCTTCCTTTTCAACTCACACTTAGAATAAGGTTAACAATGGCATGGTTACCGATGTGTGGTGAGCTACGGCCGTCTTCTAATTATGTCCATTAGGAGCCCATGTTTATTCTTTACTGTTGTAGGTCGATGATTGAAGATTACAAGCTTGCTGAAGAGATAAATAGGGTGAGTAGGGAAGTCAATAATGTAGTTATAGAGAGGTCTAAGTTTCTTGAGGAGCTTGAAAGTTTGGGGGTGCGGCATGTGCCTGCGAAACTGGCAGAGTTTTTCAAGGAGATTCAGACGAAAGATAGGGAGACGGTGGAAAAATTGCAGATCTTGGAAAAGGAAATAGAGTTGAATGCTTATCAGAAAGATTTGTACATTCAAAAGCTTAAGGGGGCCTTTCGTATTGAGGGTGTTGGTGTAGTAGCCTATATGTAGTATGTTTAATCTATGCCGAATAAGTATGCTTTTGGCCGCATGGTCCTAGTTTCGTTCTCT
>BQNB010100144.1:8017-24771 GCA_026074375.1 Tanacetum coccineum | reverse complement strand
AAACCCTTGATTTTTTATACCATTATCTTCAATTACACTTGAATCAAATCCTTGTACCCTTAATTTTAATAAAAATCCATTGAAATCTTCATAAACCTAATTCTTGAAAAATATGTTGCATGGGGGTTTTTCCTTAAGGATTAGTAGAAAAGATTAATGTAGTGAAAGTTTAAGAGGTAATGGAAGTAGATGATCAAAGTTTTGGGATGGTGGTCTTGGTTGTGTCGAACCAACACAGAGGAGGAGAAAACACAGAGTTTTTTTTTACAACTTGATACTGTGAGTTTTTAGGAAAGAGTTAGAATTAGGAAGGAGTATTTATATGATCAAGATTTTGTGTTTAGTAACATTTTTTTAGTAAAAAAATATGGTAAAGGTTGTTTGGATCAAACATGGCCGGCCACAATGTGGGCTTGGACCATGTTGTAATAATTTTTTTTACAAATTTACTACTTACTTGGGCTTAAAAACACTTATTTAATTACCAAGAACATAAAAGTATAAGTTTGGCTCGATTTTCAGCAAGACGCGAAGTAGAAACGTAAAAATAATAAAAACAAAAATTTTAAAACCTAGAGGTGAATAATGGAATTATCAAACTGCGATAGACACGTAGACTGAAGAAATTCTCAAGTACAACATGAATTTAACTAGGAGCACGATATTTACCGAATCGGGTAAAAGTAAAATAAAATTTTACTTGGCGGTAACAATAGGAATAAAATACAATTAATTTATTCACCTGAAAACACGAGTTCTCACAGTCGATCCCCCTAAGGGAACTCTGGTCCCCAGAGTTCTACTAGCGACGGCAGACGAGGTGGAGGCGAAAAGATGCGGGTACTTGGCTTTGAACTGCTATTCTCGCTCCCTTGCGAATTCAGAGATACGGCTCTGCTTTAGTTGTTTGACCTCATGGTCTACGATCTTTGCAGGATTCTTGTTAAAGTGTTGCTTGTTGTTGAGTCGAATTTCGTTTAGCGGAATGACAAGACTTTCATCAAACAACCATTTCTTGCAATGCAGGATTAAAGTTACGAACTTTAGATTAGGCATCAAAACATGATCGAAGGGTTCAATAAGACAATTAAACAGGATAGCAAACAAATATGAAATAAATAATGGTTAAGACATGTAATGTCTGCAGTGTGCTAGTGGAATGGAATACATGTATTAATGATAAAACAAGTGAAACAAAGAATTAATAGGCCATACTCATGATTAGAGAAGTATATATCAAGTGACAATATGTATCAAGATTGAAAATGAATTTGGGTTGATAATCATTGGAAATGGAGAAATCAAATAAATTACTAATTAAAGGAAGTGAATGCCAATTTAAAAAGCTGATAATGAGTTTGATACTCTAGGATTTAGAGAATCCTAAAACAGATATTGAACATTTTGTGAACAAGATAGCGAAAATCATTAAATCAATGCAATGAAGGAATGAGTGGACCATAAAGAAAAAGAATAGTTATAGCATCGCGAGGGGAATGGATGAGAGTATATGAAGAAACAATATAAGATGTCGCGAGCATGTAGAGCACGAATGTGTCAACGATTTAAGAGAGCACATAGAAGGACGAATGTACAAATGAAATAATGATTAAAAGGATAAACATATATAAAGAATGGTTTGCATAAGCAAATTTACGAATCAAGGAAGTACGAAGAATCCTTTGCACAAATAATCAGGCAAACAAAGGGTCAATTGATCATAATAATAAGAAATAGAAGTAGATGTCAAGAATATCAAATTACTATAACGGTCATAAGAAATGAACGTAAGAAGTGAACGTAAGAAATTTTGAAAGACTGTAGAGATTCATAAAATTAACCGATGCAAACGAGGAAATTAATATCAATAATTGGAAGAGGCATATTTCAAGGAAACAATATGTCAAGATTGTTAAACGAGATAGGTGAATTAATTGTGCAAACAATTAATTATTAAAGAGAGTTAATACCAATGGCCAAAACAAGCACATATTAAGGAAGTAGTTTATCAAGAATGTTAACATGGGATAGAGGAAATAATGTTATGAGTAATTGGTTATGGAAGGGAGTTAATACTAATGGTTAAAACTCACACATAATAAGGATATGGTATATCGAAGATATAAAAATGGAATATGAGAAGTTAATTGTACAAACAATTATTTATTGAAGAGAGTGAATATATTCGTACCACAAGGCAAACAATACAATGAGAGTTTTTAAAGAAATGTTTTAAATAAAGGTCATCATTAACTACGATGGTCGAGTTTCCAACTTCAGGGTGGGGGATGTAGATTGTCGTTCCCAAATGATATTCTAGTCTGAAGACGTGACCTTCATTAGAGTAGTTTAACTCAAGGGTCTTTATATGTGATTCGTTAACGACATCTTGGATCGTGCTCCATTTTAGAAGAAAAAGCATGTCAGCCATACGTTGGGCTATAAGTCGCTTGCTAGCTGCTGAACTTTAGCAGTTGTCTTCTTAGTGAAACAGTTCTCCAAAATCACAAGGAGAGAAGAGAAAAAGAATAAGACATCAATGAGTCGTGTTCTGAATTTAGGTGCTCCAAGGCGGCGTGTACGAGGCGATGATTTAATAGGCGTATTCCAATAAGCTGGCATTTTCCTATGCGGTAATTCACATGATGACATATGCGTTACAGAAGTACGAAGGGAGTGTCCAAACTCGTAGCCAATTAGTAAAATAGCCAATGGGGTCGACAAACTATGTCGAATTTCAATATCGACAAAAATGGCATTATGAAAAAAAATCATGAGAAACTTTAGAGACCATTGCATCACTAACAATGTCTTAATAAAAGTCTAAGTATTTGTACAAGCATCATTATATAAAAATATAGTGACGTTCAAGAAGATAGACATAAGTGATCGAACATAGTCGATATTTACATAAATTGCCTTTATATAGATAAATAGCGAAACTCTTGAAAATAGGCATAAGAGATCGAAAAGAAAGTCAAGTATCATACTAATTGTTATCTATATAATACTAGTAGTATTGCTCGAGAGAATAATTATAAGCAGCTAGGAAGTACGCACACACGGATATTGGTTCAAACAAAAGGAGAGACTCTAAATTTTGAAAAGTACTCATAGTTTAGGTTTTGAAAACGACCCAGATCTCTATGACCGGAGCTCTGATACCATTCTGTCACACCTCCAAAATCGGACTACATCGGAAAGGTAACATTGGGGTGCGACGTCATGGAACAAGAAGTACAAGTCACAGAAAACGACCTCAAAATGAGACATTTTAAAATACATTTCAAAATGTTCACATTCGATACATTAAAACATCAGAGTTTGCAAACAGGTCCTAACAGTTTAAAATAAAACAAGTGTTTAGACATTAATAACGTTTAGATAAAGTTCTCATCGAATGTAAAATAAGAGAAAGACTTTACGAAACATAGTGTTTTTCAAAAGAAATTTTATCGAATGTGTAAAATGTAGAGTCTTCGAAATACATATCCGTGCGGCTTCCTTCCGAGCAATATACCTAAAAACCTAAGAAAATACATGCAAAAATGTCAACAATAATGTTGAGTGAATTTATAGGTTTTAATCATAAAATAATGATTAAGTAAATCAAGTATTGTTATTGTAATCAACAATTTAGTGGACCACAAGATTTAAGTAATAGTATACTACGAAACAAATTTAGTAGTCCAAAACATGTATTATTGCACTAAGCTCACGACCCTAAAACCTTAACTATTTTTGCCCTTTATAATATGCAGAATGTATGCCAAAACATTCTAAAGTACTCAACATGTTAAATGCACCATGGTCAACTTGTGACCAGAAATTCAAGGCGGAGATTCTCAGTCCTGATAGATCTATCTACAACATTCGTGTTTACAACACTAGTAATTAACGGTTCATGATGAAAGGGACATAATTGGCATTGTGGTAACTTAGGCAATAATAATCAGGCAATAATTTGGAATATCATACAATTTGAAAAGTACTTGCGTCCAATAAAAATAGGCATGTAATCTCACCCCCAGAATTTGTAAGACAATTAAGTAGTAAAAGGGGCTAAAAACTTACCGTAGGTAGAAGTAGTCGGACAAGAATCAAATAAAGAGAATAAGCACCAACGAATCAACCACGACCTAAATATAAGTGGCGCGTTATTAGAAGCTTTAAATATTACCACGTAAATGCAAAATTGCATATAATAATAATAATATGTACATATATATTGCATATACATAACCATGTGCTTATAATCCCTACACGCGCCTTAAAACTCTTATAATAACATCTCAAGTGTTTTCCTCTAAGCTTACGTACTATTTACCCTTCCGTTTAATTTCTGTTTAGAAAAAGTTTCCACTTTTAGAAAGTTACTATTTTTTACCTTACTATTTTTAAAGGTGACAAAAAGTTCTAACCCGACCTATGGAGTATAACATTTCTCGCCTAAACATTCTTAGGTTTATAAGACTCTTACCACTTCATATGATCTCTTTACAAGTTTTTTTTACTAAACTTGACTTTTATTAAGTCAAAGCCTTTTCTAGGTTGACCCTCAGTTTTTAACCCAAAATTACCCATTTTCAGACTTCGCAAGCCTCGCGGGAAAGTAAAACGGATTGTTAAACAACTTTTTTGTTTTACCCGAGAACCAAAACTTGACAGAAAAAAAAGAAAATGCCCCTTTCTCAGGTCTGATGTAACTAAAGAAATATGAAAAACGCAGATTTTCTCTAAGCTTTTCGGCCTGCCATTACACTTTTTTAGACTTAGCAAACCTCGCGGAAAGGTAAAACGTCATTCTAAACAACTTCTTAGTTTTAACGGAAGGCCGATTCGGACCAGAAAGGGCCCAAAACGGCTCACGAAAATCGCATCAGCAAGTATTAAAATATAAAGTGCAGAATTCGTTTTTATTGATTTCTAAACTTTCGGAGGCCATAAAAACTTCATTTTTAAGAGTTACGGGACGTGCGACCTATCGACTCGAACCTATTAACGTCCCCTAACATAATTTAAGTTCTAATTTCAGTTTTACAAGGTTTGACTCGGCCGAATTCGGCGCTCTAATTTTCTGCACTAATTTGGGTAGCTTTAAACCCCTCCAAACTTCGATTTTTCACACTTTCGCAATATCACAACATCATTATAAGCCTAATCTCCATCCAATACTATAATCACAATTTATCCAAACATCAAGAACACCTCCAATACTAATACCTAGGGATTCTTAGCACATAATTGAACACATGCACATAAAATTAAATATGATCAAGGAAAACTAAATTATACTTACAATGTAGCAAGATAAGCAAGAAAATCAACAAGGAAACCTTGTGGGTTCCTTGTTTATGCCGAAACCAAACATCCCAAATTAGTCAAACCCTTGATTTTTTTATACCAATATCTTCAATTACACTTGAATCAAACCCTTGTACCCTTAATTTTAATAAAAATCCATTGAAATCTTCATAAACCTAATTCTTGAAAAATATGTTGCATGGGGGTTTTTCCTTGAGGATTAGTAGAAAATATTAATGTAGTGAAGGTTTAGAAGGTAATGGAAGTAGATGATCAAAGTTTTGGGATGGTGGTGATGGTGGTCTTGGTTGTGTCGAACCAACACAGAGGAGGAGAAAACACATAGTTTTTTTTACAACTTGATACTGTGAGTTTTTAGGAAAGAGTTAGAATTAGGAAGGAGTATTTATATGATCAAGATTTTGTGTTTAGTAACATTTTTTAGTAAAAAAAATATTATAAAGGTTGTTTGGATCAAACATGGCCGGCCACAATGTGGGCTTGGACCATGTTGTAATAATTGTTTTTTTACAAATTTTCTACTTACTTGGGCTTAAAAACACTTATTTAATTACTGTTGGGAATTATACTTTGAGTTGATATGACAAAAGATATAAAAGATGAAGGACCTACAAGACTAAATATTTTATACTTATCTTCTACAGGAAGTCTTGTAAACCCTAGCCTCTCTAGTATATAAAGAGATGTAGGCGTCTAGGTTTATAATTTCATTTAATTCACAATGTAAACCTAAAGGTGTGTGTACTCTAGGCGTCAAGTCTTTGTAAGACGCCTAGCTTTAGTAGCTAGCTTATTAGTAGCTTAGTAGTATAGTAAGCCTTTGTATCCTGATCAAATACAATGAAAGGCTTAATGTTTAGTCGTAACACATTGTTCTTAACTATGATTGTATTATTTGTTATTCTGCTGAATCATGGTTATTATATCCTATATGAGCTAGATCGTGGATCAACATGTGGTATCAGAGCCTCGTGTCTTTCAATCTAGGATCTACAAGGTGTCGTGTTGCTGTCTATGATGTTCTTGAAGGCCACAAAACCCTAATTCTGAAAATGATATGGTTCGATCAAATTTATCTCTGGTTGATTTGATTTTGTTCTTCATAAGATGTTTATTGCATAACATAATAATGCCGCATGTTGGTCTGGGACCAAATCCCATTATTATTTCAACTGGCTATGGGGAGTGTGATCTTGGATCAACGTGATGAACTCTAGCTGAGATACAAATTTTTGTTTGTCTCTCGTAATAATAGCTCATTTTTCAAACCCTGTTATTATTGTTGTAATTTGATCTGAGATGGATCAATGGGCGGTTATGGGGAGGTAGGTCTGGGACCAACAATGATCCATAACTGAGATGTAATAAGCATGTTTTGTAAGCACTATTTGCACTCTTTAGCTATTACTTTTGATTTAGAACTCTAGGAGAGTTAATGTATAGGTTGTTCACTTAAGTGGCGCTTGGAGGTCGTAGTTACCTCAAGACATTTGACTCATTGAGAGATTGAATTGACCCCGAGTGTTGGATGACTTCAATTGGCGAATCTTTCGCATGTGTATGGTACTTACTTGCATTATCCTGAGTGGGTATTATTTTGAAACTTGTTGTGACCATTGACCCAAACTATATTAAACGATGCGCTGTTGATCACATTAGAGATCCAGTAAACTTGTATTGTAGTATACGATACTGCTGAACAGATTGCCAATAACAATATTGTGATGTTATGAACTGAGACGTTGCGTCGCGCTCTCTCACTTACGCTGAGAAATAGGTGTCTAGATTATGAGACTATAATTTGTGTTGTTGATACGAATAGAGAAATCCTGGTCTTGTGTAAAATATATGCGAAGTATAGTACATGATGTAGTATTGTCAATGTTCGAGCATAAGAATGACGCGTATTTTGTGTCAATATGATATATAGTACGCTGGTGGTACAAGAAAAGTGTGTTTTCATATATTTGCATGTAATAATATACTGACTATTACTATAGTGTAGTCAATATAAAGATATATTCTTATTTATAATTACTATATATATATTATATATATAAGATATATATATATTAATATATATTATATAAATAAGGAGTAATAGTATGTATGAAATGGATGCTATATACATGGTATCATTTGAAGTGATATAAATGCAAAGTAAAGATAGAATCTGTATACCACATTATGAAGAAAAGCTTGATAAACTCTCCCATATGACTCTGTAGCAGAATTCCCACTTCAACATAATGCCTGTTAGTGTCACATTCGATTACAGATGAACTCAACAGTGCCCCTAAGATGTGCCCGACCTCCACCAAAAGTTCATGTGTCGTCCCCCATCACGATAACTTCCATCCTCACACACCCTACCACCACCCACTAGACTCTCCCCCAGCACTTACATCACCCATTCTCTCTACTCTCCCACAACTCTCTTTATAATCCTCTTAACACTCTACTTCTTTCTCTCAGCGACTCATCCCCTACACCCATTACGCAATGCTAGCGTATGGAATACCGTAATCCGTCTTTGACGTGGATGGACATATGTTACTTTTGGTCCCTCCAATTATGGCATAACTTGACAAACTCTATGCATAATTTAGGAAGAACCACGCTATGTAGTAAATGTTCACCCCTTAAAACCTTGTTAATGGGATAAATGTTTTGGGTCAAGATTCCGGAAGGAGGAAAATAATTTTACCCCTTCTACTGGAATTCTGATTAGAGTAACCCTATCCTATCGGCTGCATGGAGTGAGTCTCATGTAAGTAGTGTGGTCGAGTCGTCCAAAGGGAAAATACCTATGGTAGTGTTCAGAAGAGTATGTCATGAAGGTAGTGAAGTCTAGTTCATGGTAATGAAGATCGGAGGTTGTTATGGAGATGTGTCAAGACCAAGTGTAGTCGGTGTGCTAGTGAGCAATGGTAGATTTGAGCTATCAAGGGTATAAACCTGATATCGAAGCTGAGAAAGGATCTTCTTGAAGATGTAAAGATTCCTAAGGTAGTGGAATTGGGAAGCCTATGATGGATAGTAACGAGGTCGAAAGTGAGAATGGAGAAGACTTCTCTAAATTAGATGAGTTGTTGCCTTTGATGTATCAATTGATGGGTCGTGAAGGAAGATTTTTCCCCCAAAATTGAAGGTAGTGGTAGCAAGTTGTTGATTTCCTGAAGCCGTCGAGGATTAAGAATAAGTCACCCAAAGGTTCTCCTTGACGTAAGGTTTACCAAAATAGTGATCCTTCCTCCTTGACATAACGACTTAGTGTGCGTATAAAAAGAGCGAAAAGATTGGAGACTCTGGCCGAATGGCGACATCCGTTCCCATCCTGGAGGAACAATCAAAGTAGCTAACGCCTTAAGCTGAACGGTATTAAATTTGGAATGTGCGTAATTATCTCGACTCGATCTAATTGAGTCATCTGAGAATTTGATGCGGTGTGTTAGGACCGAGCCGATCATGCTAGTCGCCATGTGAAAACATTGTAAATTTTAATTTTTGTCGAACGAGCAATAAGTCCATGATGCTCAATTATTTTCTTGATTGTTTTCGATTTATCTTTCGACAATATGTGTTTTCTGGCGGGATTATCGCCGCCAAATTATGTGAAAAATGTGCTTTATGTGTTTTATATGCTATGTGCTTTTGAATGGTAATAAACGTTCAGGTCGTTTTGTGTGGCCGTGATACGGCTTAGGAGGCTCTTGGAGCGATATGTGCTTTTGAATGCTTTATATGCGGCGACCCGAATCAGCTTATTGGAGAATGTCCAAAACCACCAAAAGATAAGAACCAAAGAGTTTTTGTCGGAGGCTCTTGGAGCGATAGCGGTGAAGAAGATGATGAGGAAGGTCAAAACGGAAAAGTGTCTTGCCAGCTCATGCATCTAAGTGAGATATGTTCAGATTCATCTTACTTTAGTGGGATGGAAAATGTAATCAATTGATGATTTAGCTACAACAAATATGATTAGTTATGCAAAATGGTTCTAAAGCATAATCACTAACGAACAAAAGGTTAAAAGTACTAGAAATTTGTCTAGAAATTAAGCTTTGAGAATTAAAAAGATATAAATTATCCACTCTCGAGGGAAAAAAAGGAGTTGATCATCAATTGTGCTCATGTGTCATACGCTTAAAATTGAGAATTGAAAAAACTCAAAGAAGAATCCACCTAGATTAATTAAATTTGAAAAGAGGTACACATTTCTTAAATCAATTGTTAAGTTAAATCAAAAACCCTCGGTGATTGTGATAACATAGGTTTACGGGTTTAATTCATTGATAGAAAAATCATCATCTAGTGAAACTTAGGAAATAAAATTTGTAAAGCTCAAAAAATGATTTTCTTCTGTGGTTGGTCCCATAAATATGGGCGTCCCCTAAAGTCCAGGCGGCCTCCAAAAATTAATTATTGAACTGCCACCAGCAACGCCTAGATCTGAGAAAAGTATGTCTTTTCAAAAATCTATTTTGGGTCCTAGACCAAACACATTAATTGAAAACAAAGCCAAGTTCCGTTTTTGCTCAGTAACAATAAAAGTTAACAATTCTATAAAGCCATTGTCAAACACATAGAGTTGGATTTTTGGAAACCAAATTTTAGATTCAAAAAAACTTACCTCCTAGAAGAATCGATAATAATTATCCTCGTGCCAAAACATTGCAACCAAAAAGGAACATTGGTCGACAAAATCGACCTCATGGCTCTCCCGTAACTTGGAACAACTTTCCATGTCAAAGTTACATGTTGTCACACCCGCCAAGGCGGAATCACAAGGCATGATCAATAGGCATCATCACAACACAAGGCGTCAAAATAGAGAAAACTAAAAATGACATTCAATAAACTTCAAGATCCAAAGCGTGTTATGACAACGCCCAAAACAATAATCCAACATATAATGCATGAAGAACAAAACATGACAAGTTTAAATGAAAACTAAAACAGATAAATCATAGACTCCGCATGCAAGCCTATGGTCCAGCTAACTCCTCTTCCTAACTCTTCACACGTTTTGCTCACCCGAAAATGATGCTAAAAACGTTAACATAATTGTTGGTGAGAGTTACAGGTTTAAGACTCACTTATGACACCGCGATCAACAAAAACAACATTTACGAACATATATGCTTGGCTATTCTATCACAAAATAAATTCACATATATCTGGGGTGGATCGTACCCCTCCGTCCCACAATATCTCCGCGCAAGACTGACCCACTTGACTAGCTAAGTCCGTTCGGGTCTCACACAAGGTCATGTCATCCTCACATACACATGCCTTACCACAATTCATATCACATAGCAATAGCACATAGCAATCATATAGTTCGACACTTAAAAATACATATCACGGTTCATAATTCAAAAAAAGTTTTGCATTATTTCCATCCTAAAATATAAGTAAAAGTGGGACTATAAAACTCACCTAATGCAAAGCAAATTCCAATTCCTTCACTTAATCTTGCAAAGAATCTAAACAAAATAATACATACATATGTTACCATCGATTAGGTCACACACCCAAGTCGATGTAACAATCACAACGATGGATACTCTATATTCTATCTTGATTCAACTCTTCTATATACTCTTCATACTTGCTAACCTCAAGTTACCTCACAAACTATACTTATCAATTTTCTGCTCTTTTTACGCAGTTTTTATAGTCACAAGATGACTCTAAATAAAATAGTTAAACACCTAATTGGTTCTTCTCCTTACATCCTATAGGTCCCCAATGACTTTTGAGCTTCTATGATTTTTGGATAAATATAATAGTGAGTGTAACCATTTTATAAAAATTCAACATCACAAAGTGTCCAGAATTTGACCTGATTCGACCCTCAAAACGTTTAGCTTGAACAGACCCATTTAATCACTTAGGAAAATTCTACAAAAATTCTAGAAAATCATAAACATCATGAAATATCTACAGTAGCAAGCCCATTCATTAAAAAGACGTTTTGATATGGTTTTTGACCTCACAAACACAACTCAGAATCTGCCCTGAAAACTCAGTTTTGACAACGAATCTTATTTGATTAATTTGACTAACTGCCACTCACTTTTAATTCATGAAACCACTTGGGTTGAAAAGTAGACTCTCTGTAGTTAATTTTAGGCTCAATAAAAGCTATCCGTATGACCGTGATATGGCTCTCGCAAGATGACCTAAAATTCTGCCCAGATTTCTATTCGGCTAAAAAAAAAAAAAAGACAAAGAATAAAACAAAAAAAAAAAAAAACGAATTTAGCATATTTAACCCTAATTAACTTACCCAAAACCCTAATTATTAACCCTAAAACGATTTTTGATGATCAAAACCTCTTAATTACAGATTATTTACAATAACTTAATCCATTCTTAATGATTGTTACGTTAAATAAAATCAATTGAATTGAAAAAGGATTTAGAAAACATTACCTTAACTCTTGAAATCAAAACCCTAAAGAGGATAAAAAAGTGATTTTCTATTAAGTTATGATTTGTATTTATAGGCTTAGGAAAAGATAATTTCTAAAAACAAGTTGTAATCAAATTGAGATTCTTTCCCTTTTTTTCCTTGTTCGGCCGATCCACACAACCACCCTTTTAATTATATTTTTTTTCTTTTATTTATTTATTATACATTTACTTTAATTCTAAGTAAAAACCTTTAATTATTTTGCTAAACCTTGAACTTTCTAACTAGTTTTCAAACTAACCTTCGATTCTAACTATTTTTAAAAATAGAAAGCACTCTAAAATCTATAAAATACTAAACTAATATATACAATATGAATTACATATACATAGTACGTACACAGAATATTACGTACACGACATTTGAAACTACGCAAAGCTTTCAAATGATTTCATTTCCACAAGTACCATGATTCATCACTCATGTACTTCCATCTCATACACATATAAAACACATAATGACACACATAAACTGAATTATACAGGCTTTAACTAACCTGCTAAAATCTCATTTGTCATAGTATCCCCTCTTTTAGGAAATCTCGTCCCGATATTTTAATCATTAATCTTGACAATAGCATTCTCAAACAACTAGGGATACTTAGCCTTCATATGATCCTCACGTTCCCAGGTAAACTCTGGTCCACGCTCGGAATTCCATCGCACTTTACATTAGTATTTTACTACACTTAAGAGTTTTGACCTTACGGTCCATAATCTCGTAAAGCTCTCGGTACAAAACAATAAGTCTTATCTACCTTAATCCTCATCCCAAACGGCACATGCAAATTGCATCATCAAACACTTCTTTAGATACGACAATGAAAGTTTTTGTTTTAGTCATGCACACCACTAATTCTTCAGTATCTCAACTTATATGGCCACAGGACCAATCCTCTCGATGAGAAGAAAGGGGAATGGGGGAAGAAGGGAATTTTTTTTTGGGGGGGGGGAAAGGAAGGGGGGAAAGGAAAAAAAAAGGAGAGGGATGGGGGGGGGGGGAAGGGGGGAATAAAAAAAAATAAGGGGGGGGGGGGGGGGGGGGGGGAGGGGTTTGAAGAATTTGAAGACAAATCTGAGCTAACTTTCCTTTCTTTCCAAACCGCACTACACCTTTCCAAGGTGAGACTTTCAACATTACATGATCACCAACTTGAAACTCTAAAGGTTTCCTTCTATTATCTGCGTAGCTCTTCTGACGATCTCTAGCAGCTTTAAGCCTATCTCTAATCACAACCACTTTATCAGTTGTTTCTTGCACCAACTCCGGTCCAATTAATCCGCTATCTCCTATCTCTGCCCACAATACCGGCGACCTACACTTCCTTCCATACAACGCCTCAAAAGGAGCACAACGAATGCTCGAATGATAGCTATTGTTATAGGAAAATTCAGCCAATGGCAAATGAATATTCCAACTTCCACCAAAATCAATCACACACGCTCTCAGTATATCCTCTAACGTTTATATTGTACGCTCAATTTGTCCATCCGTCTGAGGATGATAAGCCATACTCATATCTAAACGCGTTCCCGCCGCTTTTTGCATCGTTTACCAAAACCTTGACGTAAAACTTCCATCCTTATTAGAAATAATCGATGTTGGTACACCATGTCGTGCAACAATCTCATCGATGTACAACCTTGCTAGCTTTTCCATACTATAATCCTCTCGTATTGCCAAGAATTGCGCCGATTTGGTCAACCTATCAACTATGACCAAAATCGCATCATGACCACTACTTGACCTTGGCAACTTTGTTATAAAGTCCATATCTATTTTCTCCTACTTCCACTCAGGTATCTTAGGTTGTTGCAATAAACCTGACGGTCTTTGATGCTCCGCCTTCACCTTTGCGCATGTCAAACACTTGCTAACATAAAGAATAATCTCCTTTTTCATACCCGGCCACCAATACATATCCCGAAGATCATAGTACATCTTGTCCGCTTTGGGAAGCACAAAGTACCACATCTTATAAGCTTTGTCCATGAGCTTGGTTCTTACACCGCCCACTAATGGAACCCATATATGATCCATATAGTGTAGGCTTCCATCCTCTCTCTTTTCCATTTGTTGGTTAGTACCATTCAATCCTCCAGCTATCACATTTTCATCCTTAAACGCTTCACCTTGAGCTGCTAATATCAGTCCTTTAACTCCGGACTAAATTGTCATAGCCATCGCTCGTACTTGTCGGGGCTTTACTCTTTCCTTTCTACTTAAAGCATCAGCTACTACATTTGCTTTACTAGGATGGTACTTAATCTCACATTCATAATCACTAAACAACTCTAACCATCTCCTTTGACGCATATTCAACTCCTTCTGATCGAATATGTGTTGAAGGCTCTTATGATCTGTATAGATAACACTCTTTGTTCGGTAAAAATAATGCCTCCAAATCTTTAGTGCAAACACCACCGCGCCTAACTCTAAGTTGTGAGTCGTGTAGTTCTTCTCATGGCTCTTTAATTGTCTTAATGCATAGGCGATTACCTTATCCCTTTGTATAAGAACACATCCCAATCCTTGGTTTGACACATCACAATAAACCACAAAATCTTCTACTCCATCTGGTAACGACAATATTGGTGCATTACACAAATTGTCCTTCAACGTTTAAAAAGCTTTCTCCTGCTTCTCACCCCACTCATACTTCTAATTCTTCTGACTCAACGAAGTAAGAGGTTTAGCAATCTTGGAGAAATTCTTGATGAAACGTCTATAATATCCAGCCAATCCCAGAAATGATCTTACTTTAGATGGTGTCATAGGGGCTTTCCAACTTTTCACTGCCTCAATCTTACTTGGGTCCATGTGAATACCATCGTGATTTACCACGTGTCCAAGAAAATGTACCTCTTGCAACCAGAACTCGCACTTGGAGAACTTCGCATACATCTTCTCATTCCTTAGCAAATCCAACATCAATCTCAAATGATTTTCATGATCCTCCTTCGTCTTTGAGTATATCAAGATATTGTCAATAAACACTATGACAAACTTATCCAGGTACGGTTTGCACACTCGGTTCATTAAGTCCATGAAAACTGTAGGTCTATTTGTTAATCCAAATGGCATAACCGTAAACTCAAAATGCCCATATCGTGTTCTGAACACGGTCTTCAAGATATCATCATCCTGCACTCTCATCTGATGATAACCAGATCGAAGGTCTATCTTAGAGAAGTAGCGCGCTCCTTGAAGTTGGTCAAACAAATCGTCGATCTTAGGGAGTGGATAACGATTCTTGATGTTCAACTTGTTCAGTTCACGATAGTCTATGCACATGGGAAATAATCCATCCTTCTTCTTGACAAACAAAACTAGCGCTCCCCATGGTGAGTGACTTGGCCGAATAAATCCCTTATCTTGTAACTCTTGAAGTTGCTCTGACAGTTCTTGCATCTCCAAAGGCGTTAGTCGATATGGCGACTTTGCTACAGGCGTCGCTCCAGGAATCAAATCTATATGAAACTCTACTTGTCGTTGTGGCGGTAATCCTGACAGGTCATCCAAAAATATGTCCTCGAAATCACATACGATAGGAATATCGCTTAATGTTGGTTCATTCGCCTTTGTGCTCATTAACGTCTTTGTCTTCCTGAAATTACGTTCTCCTTGAATACAAAGTACCTTACCTTCTTCTACAGGTATCCTAACTATCTTCTCGTACACATGATCACAGCCTTTTGGTTTGACAACCAATCCATTCCTATTATCATATTAAAACTTCCTTGTCCTAATGGTATCAATTCTATAGGGAATATAGAATCTCCTAGCTCTAGTCTACATCCACAGAAAATTCTATCAACTTCTTCCTTCTTACCATTAGCTACTTCTATCACATACCCAGGGTTTGTAATACCAGGTTTCTCATTTAATAAGGGCGCAAATTTAGTGGATATAAAACTAAAATCAGCACCAGAATCAAAAAGCACAGTAGCGTAGAGATTATTTAAGGAATACGTACCCGTCACTACATTAGGATCCTGAAGAGCATCAATAGCATTCAAATTGAAAGCCCTTCCCCTAGCTCGGTTCTCATTGGCTCGGGTGTTCCTATTCCCTTCCAACGCTAGCTGATTTCCAGATTGATTACGTCCTCGGTTCCACTTAGGACAATTTAGACATAAGTGATCCAAACTTCCATACTCATAACAAGCTCTCTGCCTATCTCTTGGCCTAATTGCTCGTATCGGCTTTGCATGCCTAACTGGTGTTCTACAGTCTCTAGCAATGTGACCTAGCCTTTGGCAATTGTAGCACACTATGCATGGTCCTTTTTAAGCATGATAACCCTTACACCTAGCGCACTTTGAAAAATTTCCATTTTCTCTTCTTGGAGGACCCCTTTAGCTTTCTTTTCGTCTTTTCCAACACTTTCTGACTTACTCGCATCATCCCTTTCTTTCCTTTTCTCACCAGCCTTAGCCAAAGTACCACTGTGGACTGCCTCATCAGTCAGTATCCCAGCAGTAAGAATAACAGCTTGAATAGTAGCAGGTTGAGTGGCTTGAAGCATTTCACGAATCTGAGATGGCAACCCATTAATGTACCTTATGACACGCTTCGCCTTAGGAGTTACCAAATGTGGAACCAACTTTGCCAACTCATGAAATTGATCAGTGTATCCAGCATGATTAGCACCAACCATTGAATGATTCAAGAACTCGCCTTCTAACTTCTCAATCTTATTACTTGGACAAAACTCCGTCGTTAGCAATGCCTTGAAGTCATCACACGCCATTGCATTAGCAACATCTCAACCTCTTGCTTGGACTTGAGTATTCCACCAAGTCAAAGCTTTTCCAATGAACGAAGTCGCAACATACTTCACCCTTTGATTAGCCAAACATTCGCTATTATCTATCACGGATTCCATCTTTTCAATCCATCTAGTCAAAGCCACTACACCACCGGTTCCGTCAAAATCTCGAGGTCCACA
>BQNB010100143.1:0-24772 GCA_026074375.1 Tanacetum coccineum | reverse complement strand
GACTCATTGAGCATGGATGATTTGTATAATAATCTAAAGGTGTATGAATCTGAGGTCAAAGGCAAATCAAGTTCAAGCTCAAATTCTCAAAATGTGGCTTTTGTTTCTTCAAATAACTCTAGCAGTACTAATGAAACAGCTAATACTGCTTATAGTGTTTCTACTGTTAGTTATAAGGATCAAGCTTCTACTGCATCATATGATGATGATGTCATGTTTTCTTTCTTTGCTAATCAGTCCAATGCCCCACAGTTGGACTATGAAGATTTGGAACAGATTGATGCTGATGATCTTGAAGAAATGGATCTCAAATGGCAAGTGGAAATGCTTACCATGAGAGTTAAGAGGTTCATAAAGAAGACAGGAAGGAAGATGGATTTAAATGACAAAGAGACTGTTGGCTTTGACAGGACAAAGGTTGAATGCTACATCTGCCATAGGAGAGGTCATTTTTCCAGAAAATGCAGGGCACCAAGGAATCAAGGGAATAGAAATAGAGATGCTCCAAAAAGGAATGCACCAGTAGACACATCTACTACTAATGCCTTGGTTGTTCAAGATGGGATATGAGGTTATGATTGGAGCTTTGTAGACTAAAGAAGGCATCACAAACTTTGCTCTGATGGCCTATACATCTCAACAAACTTTGTCCTAATGGCCTATACATTATTATGGGTCATCAAGTTCGACTTTGTGGTAAATTACTTGCTTCTAAAGATTGCTTAAATCATATGAAACTCTTTCAAAAATAATATGATTAACAGCGTAAAAGCTTTAATAAATCTAATCATTAGAAATGATAGGTTTTTAAATGGGATTAGAATATCAAAAAGATAGGGTTATTTGTTCAAGAACAAGAATGAAGTTGTTTATGAAGAAGATATTTCACTATTAAAGGATGATTGTTCAAGTGAAATATATTTTTCATCAATGAGCACTTTAAATCAGTTAGAGAGCTTAAGAAGAGAAGATGATTTTGAAACTTAAAGAAGAAAAATTTGAAGGAATCATCAAAGAAATCTAATAAACTGATTCAATAGTAAAATAAAGTACTCAAGAAAAAAAACTGGGTTCTTGGTTTATGCATAGTCAACATGAATGAGAGTGAAGTGGTCTATAGTATGTTAAAACTGTTAGAGAAAGTTGATGTGAGTGATAGTCAGTAAATGACAGATTTCCAATAATAGTGAGAAGCTTTCATGGTAGGTTCCCCCTCATACACTGGGAACTACAAGCCCTTACGGACCTGGCTTATCCACTTTGATGGATGATAGGATTCTGTTATAGACTAAAAGTGATGTGAAATGATACTTTGTATATCTTAGACAGTTTGGATATTTGTAGATATAGCCTAAATTTGTTAGGGCCTAGTGTTTTATCATTAAGAATGGGACACTAATAGTGATAATGATTAGTGTGTTTGACCTAAATCTGATCAGACAAAACCGAAAGTTTACAAAAATCAATTTTTGTCAAGTTACGGTGAGAATGTGAAATCTCGTTAATAGAAAATCACACATAGGCAAGCTGGAGTTATTTTTTTCCCAGGGAGAAAGTCAAAGTCCTAGGGTTAATATAAGAAACTGGGAAATGGGATGATGATCAAAAAATAAGAATGGTTTTTGAGTTTATATAAGAAAATCTTATTTTGACCACTATGTAGGAGTTACAACCCATTTAATCAAAGACTGTGTTTTCAAGATAATAAAATGTAAAAAACCAGTGTTAAATAATATAGGAAGGTCATGATTCAAGGGAATTAGACCAGTATGGAATATTGCTTTCTGAGGGTTGAACCACCAAAAGAAATTAAACTCACCCAACATCCTAAAAGGATTTTTTTTACAAAGCATTTCCTATAATGTCAGGAAAGTGACCAGTTAATGTCTGCTATATGCCAAAGTCTCCAAGATGCGAAACATCTAATTAGATTGCCAGGCTGTAAATAATGCTACCCACTTAAACCAAAAAGTGAATGATGCTTTAAACCACAACTTACTTCTTATTTTAAAAGCACATTCACATTAAGAAGGGTATTAAACAAAAATACAGCAGCTCTAAGAGCCATAAATTTTTAATGAAAAAGTTAATACTGGTAGGGTTAACAATGTAACTACTGCTGGGCCAAAAGCAGTAGTTAGTGCTTCTTAGGGAAATGAGGAAACTGCTGTTAGGTCCTCAGCATGTTGGATTTGGAGACCAACAGGAAATGTTATTGACCATAACTCCAAAGACAATGGATCATACATGCTTAAAAGATTTGACTATGTTGATCTACAAGGTATACTCAAGTCAGTAAATGGCCTTGGGTTCCCCCAGAGAAGAAATAATTCTTTTATGTTGACGTGCAGGGTATTTCCACAATATAGTTTACAGGATCAAGGATTTTTGAAAGTGGATGATCTAGGCATTATGACTGGATATAGTCTGTCATTACAAATTATCAAGCAAATTGATGGTGGATTTTGTTGCATTAGGAGGACGAGTCGTTAAGGTAGGTATAATTAAGGAAAAGGTTAAAAATTAGAACTGGTAATATTAGACTTTGAAGATGTATACTTTGTAAAGGAACTTAAGTTTAACCTTTTCTCTATCTCACAAATGTGTGACAAGAAAAACAGTGTTCTTTTCACTAAGACTGAAATGTCTTGTTTATACTCTAACTTTAAGCTACTTGATGAGAGTCAAGTCTTGCTTAAAGTTCCCAGACATGACAACCTGTAAGTGATTGATCTAAAGATGTTGTTCCTTCAGTGAGGTTTGAATTTGTTTATTTGAAAAGGGCTTACAATAGATGAGTCTAATTTGTGGCATAGGAGGCTTTGGTCACTATTAAACTTTAACAAACTATGATCAAACTTGGAGGGGTAACCTTGTAAGGAGGATTGTCTTCAAGCTTTTTTGAAATGACCATTCTTGTGTGCTTGTCAGAGGGAAAGCACACAAAAGCTCTGTAAGACCAAGCTTGTGAGCTCTATCAGCCAACCCTTACAAATGTTGCATATGGACTTATTTGGACCAACATCTGTAAGGAGTATCAATCACCAAGGACATGTTGGCCCTTATTGTCACTGATGCACTTTAGTAGTTTAGTTGGGTTTTCTTTTTTGGCCACTAAGATGAGACTAGTGGGAATTTTTTTTTCCTTTATAAAACTTTTCATATTCTGGCATTAAAAACCAAATAAATCATAGGTTAAAATCATTGATGAGACAATGGAACTGAATTTTAAAAGAATAATAATGATTCAGTTTTTATCTGTGGGATGAATGGGATTAAGAAGGAATTCAGTTGTTGCCAGAAACTCCATAACAAAAATAGAGGTGCTGGAAAGAAAGAATAGACACTATTAAAGACAGCTAGTTGAACTATTGCGAGCAGTTTACTCTTACATACTACTTTTTGGGGTGAAGCTATTTAATACTTCTTGTATGTTCATAACAGGGTTTTAGTGACTAAGCCTCACAACAAGACACCTTATGAACTATTACATGGTAGACCACCTAGTATAAGTTGTATGAGACCTTTTGGGTGTCCTGTGACCATTCTTAATACCTTAGATCCCCTAGGAAATTTTGATGGGAAGGCTGATGATGGGTTCTTGGTTGGATACTCTATAAATAGCAAGGCTTTTGGGGTAATTAACACTAGAACTTGGAAAGTAGAGGAGAACGTGCACATAACCTTTCTTGAAAATAAACCCAATGTTGCAGGGAATGGACTAGATTGGCTCTTTGATATTGATTTACTAACAAACTCTATGAATTATGAGCCAGTTATTACAGGGAATCAAACTAATAAGAATGCAGGTATCAAGGATAATGTTGATGCAGTACCTACTCAACAATATATTCTACTATCATTACTTTATGATAGTCCACAGAGCTCAGAGGATGCAGTTGCTGATGATGCTGGTAAAAAGACTAATGAAAAACCAGTAAATGAAGGTGAAAGAAATGGCCAAGTGAAAGGAGGAGGATCTTCAAATAAAGAAGGTGACCAGAATTTGCAGGATTTGAGAGCTAAATTTGATAAATTACTTGTTCAATAGAAGGAAGGTTATGCTAACAGCACTAACAGAGTTTCTAGTGTTTGTCCATCTGTTACCGCTGCTGGGCAAAGTTTTGATAATGCTGGTGATCTTCCAACTGATCCTCTTATGCCTGATTTGGAGGATACTACTGATCTTATAAATACTGGTATCTTTAGAGGTGCATATGATGAAGAAGATGAAGGTGCAGAGGCTGACCTCAACAACTTGGAAACAACCATGACTGTCAGTCCTATTCCCACAACCAGAATTCATAATTATCATCCTAAAGGCCAGATCATTGGAGACATAAATTCAGCTACTTAAACATGGACGATGACCAAGATTTCTGAAAAACTTACTTTGGTCAGTTACATTAATAATCAGAGAAGAACAAATCACAAAGATTATCAAAACTGCTTATTTGCCTGTTTTCTCTCTAAAAAGAACCCAAGAAGGTGATTCAAGCTTTGAATGATCCAAGCTGGATAAAGGCAATGTAAGAGGAGTTGCTACAGTTTAAATTGCAGAAGGTTTGGACATTGGTTGATCTACTTAATGGCAAGAGGGCCATTGGAACCAAATGGGTCTTTAGAAACAAGAAAGATGAGAGAGGAATTGTTGTTAGAAACAAGGCAAGGCTGGTTGCACAAGGTTACACCCAAGAAGAAGGAATTGATTATGATGAGGTTTTTGCTCCTGTTGCTAGGATAGAAGCAATTAGGTTTTTTTGGCCTATGCATCATTTATGGGGTTTATTGTGTACCAGATAGATGTGAAGAGTGCCTTTTTATATTGTACTATTAAAGAGGAGGTGTATGTGTGCCAACCTCCTGGTTTTGAAGATCCACAGTTCCCTGATAAAGTTTATAAGGTAGAAAAAGCTTTATATGGTCTACATCAAGCTCCTAGAGCCTGGTATGAGACCTTGTCTACCTACTTATTGGAAAATAGATTTAGAAGAGGCACTATAGATAAGACTTTATTCATCAAGAAGAAATACAAGGTGATAATCCTGTTTCGTGCCTAAAGTGTATGGGGGGTGTTGACATCTCTTTGGGTCTACAAAGAAGTCTTTATGTGTTGAGTTTGAGCAGATGATGCACAAGAGATTCTCGATGAGTTATATGAGGAAGCTCACTTTCTTCTTAGGGTTACAAGTAAAGCAGAAAGATGATGGAATCTTTATCAGCCAAGACAAGTATGTGGCTGGTATATTGAAGAAGTTTAATTTTGCTACTGTGAAGACAACAAGCACTCCAATAGAGACTAATAAGGCATTGTTCAAGGATGAAGAAGTTGAGGATGTAGATGTTCATTTATTCAGATCATTGATGTACTTAATAGCTTCTATGCCTGACATAATGTTTGATGTTTGTGCTTATGCAAGGTTCCAAGTTACTTCTAAAGTCTCACATCTTCATGCAGTGAAGAGGATCTTTAGATACTTGAAAAGTCAGCATAAATTAGGCCTTTGGTATCCTAGAGATTCACCATTTGACTTGGAAGCATTTCTGACAGTGATTATGCTGGAGCTAGCCTTGATAGGAAATCCACAACAGGAGGTTGTTAATTTCTTGGCAAAAGGTTGATTTCATGGCAATGTAAAAAGCAAACTATAGTTGCCAACTCCACTACTATAAGCAGGTTGTTGCTGCTGCTAATTTGTGTGACATGTTTTGCTGGATCCAAAATTCACAAATGCTTGATTATGGGTTTTTATTTCATGTACTCCAAGATTGTACATTGAGTAAAGTGACGCACTATTTGTATTGTGAAGAATCCCAGTGTTTTCATCTACAAAACTCATGCACGTTTTTAATAAGGTACATTTAATCAGTGATTCTTCTATGAGAATGAGGCTCATTCCATAGTAATTATGTTACTTATTGAATCATCAAGGTTGCTGATCTCTCTCACTCAAAGGAATTTGATAGTTATACTTGTTTAACTTCTGTTTGTTTATAGCATGGATTTATCTTAATCTTCTGAGATGTTATTTGTTGTATTTATGATTGGGTTGATGGTTGACGATGGTATTAGTGTTGATTTTGGAGTGAAAATCCGGTAGTTGTAAAGTTATTGGTGGCTTGGCAGGGAGAGGATTTGGTACTGTTGGGCGAATGTAAAATAGTTAGTACCTGCTAGGCAAAAAGTTGTTAGTACTACTGAGCAAGTTAGTAAAGCTGGGTTACCGTAGGAGTTTCACTGTAAGTGAAGATTTCTTGGTCAATTAAACACGTTTCCTACTATTATATGGGTTGTTGGGGAATTAAACTTATTCACTTAGTATGCCAAGGGAAGATTAGTACTGACGAGTTAGTTAGTAATGCTAGTGTTTATAGTTAGTACTCCCAGATTATAAAATGTTAGTACTGTAAGCTGTAGACCACTGCCCTTAGTACTGTTAGTATATAGTTAGTCACTGCTAAAGTGCATGCATGAGATATATAGGTAATAGATATGCATAATTGATCACTTGACACGTTTTTTTATTTTTTATAAGCCCATTAGGGTTATTCCTTTTGGTGTATAAAAAGTGAATCCCTAAGGGGCATAATTATAAACATTTACATAGAATAATCTAAATATCAGTTTTCATATTAGTTTTTATAGTTTGCATAGCAATAATAGATTAGTATTCTAGTATTTTGTAACTCAAAATAGTTTTCATATAATTGAAAGGTTTAGTAAAGATCTTTGTTTTATGTTTCATTGTTCCTTCTTAGTATTACAAAACTAGATTCCGAATTGTTTGTGATATTCTCATTTAGCTTTACTATTAGTTGTCTTGGATTATCCAATACAAAATATGCTTTAACAAGCTAAGTTAGATTCTATTCAAAAGGGATCATCAAGTGGTTATCAGAGGCCAGGTTGAATAACTTTGAATACGAAGAACACTATATCTACACACAGGATCCATAATCAAGTGAAGATGGACTCACAGTCTGAAATACAAAAACGATGTCAGCACTAAACAACTCTTCCAGTACTCAAAACTAGGGAGTTATGATCCTATGGAGCATGGGATGGAAACAAATACATTCACTTTTCACTAAATCATGCCCATTTGGGGGAGAGGTAATAGTAAATGGTGATTTGTGATTCTAGTTTCACCAATCTGGCATCACTTGTGCCGGTCGCTGAAGATCATATTCCTCCTGAAACTGCCTAAAGAAAGCTAGCAAGAAAAAAATGAATAAAAAGTAAAAAGCACTATTATGCTAGCCATTCTTTGAGCACCTATGAAGTTTCATGCTGCAAGGATGCAAAGTCCCTATGGGAAAGCTATCAGAAATAGGTTTGGAGACCAAACAGAATCAATAGAAAATGCAGAAGAACCCATTCTCAAGAGAATTATCGAAAAACTTTGCTGCATCAGTCAAGACGGACTAGATAAATCCTATGATAGGTTTCAAACAGCTTACTTAGTCAACTTGAAATCAATGGTGAAGTGAAGTTATCTCTCAGGGATGGTGTGGATGCAAATGCTAAGTTGTTAAGAAGCTTACCATCAACATGGAATAATATTGCTTTAATTATGAGAAACAAATCTGATCCAGACACATTGAGCATGGATGATTTATATAATAATCTGAAGGTGTATGAATATGAGATCAAAGGCAAATCAAGTTCAAACTCAAATTCTCATAATGTGGCTTTTGTTTCCTCAAATAACTCTAGCAGTACTAATGAAATAGTTAATACTACTCAAAGTGTTTTTGCTGCTAGTTCTAAGGATCAAGATTCTACTGCATCATATGCTAATGATGTCATGTTTTCTTTCTTTGCTAACCAGTCCAATGCCCCACAGTTGGATTATGAAGATTTGAAACAGATTGATGATGATGATCTTAAAGAAATGGATCTCAAATGGAAAGTGGCAATGCTTACCATGAGAGTTAAGAGGTTTATAAAGAAGACAAGAAGGAAGATGAATTTAAATGACAAAGAGATTGTTGGCTTTGACAGGACAAAGGATGAATGCTACAACTGCCATAGGAGAGGTCATTTTGCTAGAGAATGCAGGGCACTAAGGAATCAGGGGAATAGAAATAGAGATGCTCCAAGAAGGAATGCACCAGTGGATACATCTACTACAAATGATTTGGTTGTTCAAGATGGGATAGGTGGTTATGATTGGAGCTTTCAGGCTGAAGAAGGCATCACAAACTTTGATCTAATGGCCTATACATCCCAAGGTTCATGAAGTTCATTAAGTTCAGACTCTGAGGTATATACTTGCTCTAAAGATTGCTGAAAATCATATGAAACTCTTCAAAAATAGTATGATCAATAACGTGAAGCTCTTAATATATCTAATCTAGAAATTATAGGTTAACAAATGGGATTAGAATCAGTAGAAGCTAGGATAGTTGTTCATGAAAAGAGAAGCTGTTTATGAAGAAGATATTGCATTTTTAAAGTATGATGTCCAAGTGAAAGATATTTCTATCAAAGACCTTAAAAATCAGTTAGAAGAAGCTTTAAAAGAGATAGATGATTTGAAACTTAAACTAGAAAATTTTGAAGAATCATCAAATGAATGAGAGTGATGTGGTTCTTAGTGTGTTTAACAGTAAAGAAAGTGATGTGGATCATAGTTCAGTAAATGATAGATTCAAAACAGGTGAAGGGTTTCATGAGTAGTTCCGCATCCTCTAAACTTGGTACTACATGCCATCGATGACCTGGACTTATCCTTTGATGGTATTAGTTGATTTTGCTTTAGACTAAAGTGAGTGAAAATGAACACTAGTTATATTAAGACCAGTAGGATATTGTTGAATTGATATGCCTAATAACATGTAATAGGCCTAGTGCATCTATCATTGAAGAATGGGACACTTGATTGTGATAATGATAGTGTGTTTATACTAAATCTGATCAGACAAAAACCAAAGTATAACAAAAATCTAAAAATTTTTTTTTTGTCATATCTTGGTGAGAAGTGGAAACCTTGTTAATAAGGAAAACACACATTAGGCAAGTAATGTATCCCTAAGAAAAGTCAAAGTCCTAGGGATAATAGAAGAAACAGAATGAGGAGGATGCTCAGAAATAAGGAATGGTTTTTGAGTTTATAAAGAAGTTTGTTTTTGTATGTGGGGAGTTTCAACATTTAATCATAAGATTGTGATTTTATGACAATTAATAATGGTAGAAAAAAAAACTGTCTTAGTGTTGAATTAAAAATATGGGAAGGGTTATTGGGTAATGGGAAAAGGAAATTTAGACCAGTATGGTACACATGTCAGAGTTGTGAACCACCAAAATAAATTGGAATTCACCCACATCCTAAAATTTTTTTTGTTCCACTGCAAGTTGCAACCAAAGTCAAGGACAAGTGCCAGTTATTGCTGATAAAAGCAAAGATCTCCAAGTGCATACATATCTATTAAGTACTGCAAGGCATGTGTTAATACTGCTTCCCACTAAAACCAATAAGTGTATGATGCAATTATCCTACAACATATTTTTATTTTAAAGCACATTCACCAGTAAGAAGGGCTTTTAACCAAAAATCAGCAGCTAAAATACCATAATTTTTAATGAAAAAAGTTAATACTGGTTTGGGTTAACAATGTTACTAATGATGGGCCAAATGCAGTAGTTAGTGTGCTTAGGGGTTAATTAGGGAAAATGCTGTTAAGTCCTCAGCATGCTGGATTTGGAGACCAACAAGGAAATGTTATTGACCATAACTCCAAAGACAGTGGATCATACATGCTTAAAAGATTTGACTATGTTGATCTACAAGGCAGACTATGCGGGTTCAGTAATGTTGGTGGGTACCTAATGAGAAACTAATTCTCTTATTTTGATGCAGGGAATCATAATATACTTTACAGGTTCATGGGATTTTTGACAGTAGGATGTCTTTGGCATATGACAGAAACAAGTCCTCCTTTTAGAATTATCATGAAATTAATGGTGGATGTAATTGCATTTGGGGAAGTCATAAAGGAGGTTTAAAATTACTAGAAAGGTTAACATTAGAACTGGTTTAAATTAGCACTTTGAAGATGTGACTTTGAATGGAACTTAGTTTAACCTTTTCTCTGTTCTCGCACTGGCGTGACATAGGGAAAACAGTGTTCTTTTTACTGAGACTGAATGTCATATTCTATCTCCTGACTTTAAGCTACTTGATGAAAGTCAAGTCTTGCTTAAAGTTCCCAGACATGACAACATGTACAGTTTTGATCTAAAGAATGTTGTTCCTTCAGGAGGTTTGACTTGTTTATTTGCAAAAGGCTACAATAGATGAGTCTAATTTATGGCATAGGAGGCTTGGTCATATAAACTTTAAAACTATGAACAAACTTGTGAAGGGAAACCTTGTTAGAGGCTTACCTTCAAAGCTTTTTGAAAATGACCATACTTGTGTTGCTTGTCTGAAGGGAAATAAAAAGCAACACAAAGGCCTCTTATATGAATAAGCCCCCCCTTTGCTGAGCCTCTATCAGCCAACCCTTACAAATGTTGCATATGGACTTATTTGGACCAACATCTGTAAGGAGTATCAATCACAAGACATATTGCCTTGTTGTCACTGATGACTTTAGTAGGTTTAGTTGGGTTTTCTTTTTGGCCACTAAGGATGAGATCTGTGGGTCTTAAAAATTTTATAACTTCGTATGAAATCAAATAATCATCAGGTTATTTAAAATCCATCAAATATGACTATGGACTGAATTTAAAAATAATGACATGAATAGTTCTGTGGGATGAAAGGGATTAAGAGGGAATTTAGTGTTGCCAGAACTCCATAACAAAATGAAGTTGCTTGAAAGAAAGAGTAGGTCACTAGCAATATTTACTCTTACCTACTACCCCCCATTTTTTTTTTTTTATTTTTTTTGGGCTGAAGCAGTTAATTATGCTTGCTATCGTTCCAGAATAGGGTTTTTAGTGACCATGCTCCCACAACAAGAACACATTATGAAATTTACATGGTAGACCACCTCTAGTATAAGTTTTATGAGACCTTTTAGGTGTCCTGTGACTATTCTTAATACCATCTCTCTCTTTTCCCTCCTGACCCTATTGTCCCCTCAATCTCACCCCGTTCGTTCGTCAAACCCTGTATTTACAAGTCAAACCCTTAATTTTACATAATTTACATATTTAGTCCTTTTGGTTTATTAATTATTTAAACAATATCTTTAATTATCCATAATTACAAAACAAGCCCTTATAGATTCAAATATGACAAAATCATACTTTATACATTAAATACTAACCAAACCTTATACTTTTCAGAATTTACAATTTCAGTCCCTCTATTTTAATTAATTAATTTCTAATTACTTAATATATGAAATTAACCATTTTAAATCCAAAATAATATCAAAATGACATTTTATACCCCCCAACTTATTTTATACAGAATATATTAAATATAATAACATGTCTAAAACAGACCCCATAGTTTCAGAAATTACAAAACAAGTCCTTATACCTTTACATAGCAAATCGGATAACAAATTAATTCACAAAACCCTAATATAATTTTTCCCAATCACAAAAATAATTATTTCCCAATCATTGGCATTAAATGCACCTGGAAAAATTATCAAAACCCTAACCCTAATTTTATTCTTTCCTTTTTCCTTATTTTCGAAAATTGGCAAACAATGATAAATCTCCAAATAATTATTTCGAATCTTTCTAAAATTATTCCAACAATTTATCTGAGATGTACATGATATATAGAACCCTATAAAAATATAAAATCAATTATTCAACCCTTTTCCATGCCGATTACAAAACTTCCTTAAAATTAGGGTTTCAAACATGATTCGATTCTATAAATAAAAATAACATGCATGATAATTTTTCTTATGATTATACTGACTTAATATGATGGAAATTAAGTTACAAAAATACCTTTGATGATCTTGGAATATTTTATGAATTTATAGAATCCGGTTGGGATTTTCGAACCAAATCCAACACCAAAAATCGAATCAAGCACTCCCCAAGCTTTCCACTATTTTTCCCACACTCCTTAGCCTTCAAATGATCTTAGAAAAATCGTCCTTGCCTTTGGAAAAATCTTATGCCGCCATTTTTGATTTTTCTAGGGTTTTGGAAATTTGTTTTTAGAGTTTTAATCAAATAAAATGTATAAAAGATATACTTAAAGTATTTAGGCCGAGTTTTTGGGGCTTTCAAAATAATTAAATCAGATTTTAATCTTGCCAAAATTATTTAGTATTTATCCATATTTTATTTTATTTTATTTGTAATATATAAATAAATTAATATACTTAATTTCGGCAAACATATATATATACAATTATTAATTATTTTTCTTACATAATATAAAGTATTTTGATCTTACAAAAATTTCATATTTGCCATATATTGTATTTTCATAATTTTTAACATTTAAATGAATTTTATTCATGCTTTAATGAATTTTTCTTGCATTAGGGGTATTTTGGTAATTTCACATTTGTTGAGATTTTTAGGTTTTACATTATCTCTTCATCTTTATCTCTTTTTGACCAAATCTTTATTTTCTTCTACATCTTGTAGAATCCCACAATGACGACTTTGGTCCTTTTGTTTCCATCTTGTTTCATTCGTGTTTTGTCTTATCAACTAAAATATAATTTCCAACAATCTTCCCCTAGTTGATAATGACAAAACCAAATAAGCACGAACTTCCCCCGAAGTTAATATACAAATGAAAACTTCCCCTTAAGCTACCAAGGATCTACAAGTTGCAAATTATCAAATCTTCTTCCCCTTTTTTGTCATCATAAAACGGGGACTAAAGAATGCAACTTTAGATCTTCCACAACCACGACAATATTACACTTCTAATCACAAGCCTTCTATCTCCCTCAAATTACCCACCATTAAGCACAATAAGAAAAATGAACTTGAGTAGTAGACACTCACACTAGCAGTAGTAATAATGACTAGTAGTAGCAAAAACCTTCACCTCGATGTAGCATGTAAATGGTTAAACATTTTAACATTAAGCTTCCCCTGAAACCCATATGTTAACCATTTCTTGAATCTTCAATTCTGTAGGCTCTATGTAATAATTACTGATGAAGAAAATTAAGTATAACGAACTTGATGCTGAAGTAGAACAACCTAAACTTGTGTCTTATATCTTGTTTATCCACGCGACGTCGAACTTATACCAAGACCAAAATATAAGTAGATCGCAATCTCTTGACAAAATCCTCATCTATGAGACACATATCTAAAGTGATAGCAAATGTGAGCATTGAGCACCATAAGAAAAATCACACACCTTTGCTAGATTCGTCAAGTCTTCGTCACAACGTTATAAGCACGAACAAGTTACCTCCTCCTAAAAAGGTAGATAAAAAAACACAAACCCGAAATAATTCACTTCAACTTCAAATAGCCAGAAAACAACCTTCTTCATAACCAATTCGAACAATAATTCCAAAATACAAGCCTTTGAAACTTTTAGGAACATTTAAACCAAAAACCTTCCAGAACAGAAACTTCGACACATCTTTTCTTCATAAAGTCGACACCAACAAAAACCTTGAACAATCCTAGATATCGAGAGCCATGAGGCTCTGATACCAATTGTGGAGATCTTTATGACCCCTTAGATCATTATTAAGACTCATCTAGGATATAGTAACAATGATTAATAAACTTGCACAGCGGAATAATAAAACAGAAATCAAAGTTACTTCAAGGTTTTCTTTATTCATATAAATCCCTAAGATCAAGATGATCATGAGGCTCAAACTAAATAAACATAGATCTCTATAACACATCTACTAACTATCAACTTATGCTAAACTGAACTAAACGTGTACACACACACCCAATAAATACTACCACGTTTTGTTTTAGTCGACTCTCGATTTAAACACACCTTTTCTTGATACAAAAACAATATGCCTAACCTCCTTTAATAGCATAAGTAGTCAAGTCTTGACATAGGAAACATATTTTAAAGATATTAATGAATTTGACCAAATCTTTATACTTCATCTTTATCTCTTTTTGACTAAATCTTCTTGGTCAAAGCTTTACATGGAAACTATTGTTAAAAAGATAATTAATGAGTGTTGACCATATCTTTATCTTTTTCATCTTTATCTCTTTTGACCAAATCTTTATTTTCTTCTACATCTTGTAGAATCCCACAATGACAACTTTGGTCCTTTTGTTTCCATCTTGTTTCATTCGTGTTTTGTCTTATCAACTCAAATATAATTCCCAACACATGTCTTCTGTAGCTTGAACCATCATTGTAGAGAATATTGGTGTAACCCTTCCAGAAAAACCCTTGCATGGTCTGTTCATGTTAGCAAACACCTTCTTGGAGTGGAAAGGTGTAACATAAACCCCTTTGTGCTTGGACATTCCCTCTACTTGTTTTTCCAGGAAGACTTCCACAAATCTTGGATACATGAGAATTTTTACCACCACCATCCAATTACTCACCACATTGTCAAAAATGTTAATTTTTGGTTTGTGAAGACATAGTAATAACATATGCCATAGTGCTACTAAATTAATTCCAGGATGTAGTCTTAGCACTAAGGCATTGCAATATGGTATGGATGAGAAATTTCTAATTGAGATGAGAAATAAGCTTTATAGAATTAACTTTTGAGTAAGATTTTTCTTACTCCCATCTTTTCCAATTCTGCAAAAATGGTAGTAGTGGGTAGACATTTTGTTCCTTCAGCATCATCCAACTTAAGATCACTCCTTATACTTGTCTCAGAGATGATTACCTTTTTCTTGTATACTAGGGCTTGTATCTGTCGTTCACCATTAACTGTTTTGACCTTAGTAGATGTCCAGAACTATTCAATATAGGTAGTATAAATGGTTGGATTGACCGTTAACGCATATTAGACAGAACTTGCATTTAGAAAATCAATAATTTCCTCAAACCCATTACTTTCTTTGAGTTTCTCCAAAAACGCAACCAAATTGTAAGTTTCAGCAAACTTTAGGGTCGACATTGTGATGGGTTTTGATGATTAAAGATGAAATTGAGTTAAGGTTTATGATTAGAGAGGATAACAAGGTGTAAAATCGAACGAATGAGTGATTGAAACGCTTAATTGAAGTATTTATGAACTCAACCTCAACAGCATTAACTTGAACTGACAGCATTAAGTTAAGCCTAATAGTATTAACTAACCTCGCAGTAGGAAGTTATGCCTGGCAGCATTAACTTATGCCTAACAGTAGTAAGTGAATGCCTAGTAGCATAAACTAATACGGGCAGTAGTAAATTAAGCCTTACAACATTAACTTAAGCTTAGAAGCATTAAGTTTTAAGTTGAGCAACATTAACTTTAAGACACCAGCATTAACCCTAATTTCTTTCCAAAAAGCATTTCCATCATCAATTGTGATTCTCATAAGCTCTTTCTATTTTTCAGCTCACTATATCTCTTATTTATTTTTCTCACCAATTCACTCTATCTGTTTTTATATCACACAACTTGCCAGACAATTTTGGTACAAAATTCCATCAATTCCTATACTTTCATGTTGTCCTCCCCACTTCCAAATGTGTTAACTCTTGAGAGAGGTGGATCATTGGACTGCTTAGATGCATCCTCAAACCAATTTGAGCTTCTGCACCCCCCAATATGGTATCTTGGCACCCAGGACCACTACCTGAATTAGTTCCCTGAGGAAAAGACTCATTAAGTGTTGCCATGGATTGGTCCTATTTATGTTACCACTGTCCTGCTCTGCTTCTAAGCTAGAAGCAGTAGTGGTAGCCCTTTCCATTATGTCTTCCCACTCCTTATAGACAGTCTCATCTTTAACAAGGTGAATAGGTCCACTAGACTGAGATATCTTAGTGGTCCTTTTTGGCTTGGCTATGATTTATGAGTCGTTGTTGATGGTTAAGATTGTGATAGAATAGTAATTGGTTCAAGATTAGATAGTGATACAGTTGTAGATGTGTGTTGGGGCTCAGTGGGATTTCTTGACCCTTCACCCACTTCTGCTTAATGATACATTCCCTTTCATCCAATCTTATTTAACCTCCCCTCAAACAATACTTCAGAGATTAAGTAATCTAATGCTAGTAATCAGAAAGTTAAACTCGCTAACATCAAAAGCCTTTGTAAGAAGATCTGCAACATTGTGGTCTGTGTGAATCTTGATCACTTGAATCAACTTCTTCTCATAAGAATCTCTGATGAAATGGTGCCTTATTTCAATGTGCTTGGTTTTAGAATGAAACACTAGATTCTTTACAATACAAATGGTGCTTTCATTATCAATGTGAACATTGTGTTTATGAAGTTAAACCATAACAAGCATTTTGATATTTGGAATCCATAACACCTGCCCACAGCAATTAGCAGCAACAACATACTCTGCTTCAGTAGTAAGTTTTTGCAACTATTAGTCTTCATTTTTTACATTGCTAATGAAATCAACCTTATGCAAGAGAATTGACAACCTCCTGTTGTGTGATGTTCCTGTAAGGCTACTCGCAACATAATTACTATCAGAAAAAGCTTCGAAAGATCAAAATGGTGAAACCATAGGAAACCAAAGACCCAATTAGGTTGACCTTTAAGTATCCTAAAGATTCTCTTCACATGCATGAAAGATGTAGACTTTAGGAGTAACTTGGAACCTGCACAAACATAAATCAGCAACATTATATCAGGCCTAGAAGACTATTAATACAATCAATGTCTAATACTTGATCTATAAAAGTATACCTCTACATCCATAGCTTCTTCCATCCTTGAGCAATGGCTTTGTTAGTCTTAATAAGAGTGCTTGCTGTCTTTTATAGTGACAAAATCAAATGTTCTTAATATATCAGCCACATACTTTGGCTTGGCTGATGAAGAATCCATTCATTCTTTCTGCATGACTTGCAACCCTAAGAAGAAAGTGAACACCCTCATAGAACTCATCTGGAATCTCTTGTGCATCATATGCTCAAATTCAACACATAAAGACTTCTTTGTAAACCCAAAGATGATATCATCAACATACACCTGTACTAACAGGATATCACCTCTATCCTTCTTGATGAATAAATTTTTATCTATAGTGCCTCTTCTATATCCATTTTCTAATAGGTAGGTAGACAAGGTCTCATACCAGGCTTTAGGAGCTTGATGTAGACCATATAAAGCTTTTTCTACCTTATAAACCTTATCAGGGAACATTAGATCTTCAAAACTAGGAGGTTGACACACCATATACCCCCCTTCAATAGTACCAATATAAAAAGGCAACTCTTCACATCCATCTGGTAACAATAAATCCCATAAATGATGCATAGGCCAAAAATAACCTGATTGCTTCAATCCTAGCAACAAGAGCAAAAACCTCATCATAATTAATGCCTTCTTCTTGAGTGTAACCTTGTGCAACCAGTCTATCCTTGTTTCTAACTACAATTTCTATCTCATCTTTCTTGTTTCTATACACCCACTTAGTTCCATAGCTACAGCCTTTAGGAAGATCCACCAGAGTCTAAACCTTTTGAAGTTTAAATTACATAAGCTCCTCTTGCATTGCGTCTATCCAGCTTGGATCTTTCAAAGCTTGAATCACCTTTTTGGGTTCATTTTGAGAGAGAAAACATGCAAATGAGTAGTTCTGATAATCTTTGTAATTTGTTCTCCTTTGCTTTTTGATGTAACTGACCATAGCATGTTCTTCAAAAATCTTAGTCATCCTCCTTGTTTAAGTAGCTGAATTTATGTCTCCAATGATCTGATCTTTAGGATGATCCTTGTGAATTTTGGTTATGGGAATAGGACTGACATTCATGATGGTTTCCAAGTTATTAAGGTCAGCCTCTACACCCACATCTTCATCATCATATGCACCACTAAAGATACCAGTATCCTCCAAATTAGGTATGAGAGGATCAGTAAGAAGATCATTAGCATTAGTAAAATTTTGTGCAGCAGTACTAACAGATGGACTAATAGTACTATCTCTGTTAGTGCTGTTAGCATAACCTTCCTTCTGTTGAACAAGCAAATTATCTAATTCAGCTCTAAAATCTTACACATTCTGGTCATTTTCTTTATTTGAATCTCCTCCTTCTTTCTCTTGACCATTTCTTTCACCCTCATTTGCCGGTTCTTCATTAGTCTTTTTACCAGCATCATCAGCAACTGCATCCTTTGAGCTCTGTGGACTATCATAAAGTAATGGTAGCAGAATATATTGTTGAGTAGGTACTGCATCAACATTATCCTTAATACCTGCATTCTTATTAGTTTGATTCCCTGCAGTAACTGGCTCATAATTCATAGAGTTTGTTAGTAAATCAATATCAAAGAGCCATTCTGGTCCACTCCCTGCAACATTGGGTTTGTTTTCAAGAAAGTTTATGTGCAGTACCATCTACTTCTAGTTCTAAGTGTTAAAATAACCCTAAAAGTCTTGCAATTATAATAGTATTCCACAAAGAACAACCATCTCATCAAATTTGCCTAGGGATCTAATGTATTAAATAATAGTCACATGACACCCAAAAGGTCTCATAAAACTTATACTAGGTGGTCTACCATGTAATAGTTCATAAGGTGTCTTGTTGTGAGGCTTGGTTACTAAAACCCTATTCTAAACATAACAAGCAGTACTAACTGCTTCAGCCCAAAATGTAGTAGGTAATAATGAATCTGCTAGCATAGTCCTAGCTGCCTCTATTAGTGTCCTATTCTTTCTTTCAGCAACTCTATTTTGTTGTGGAGTTTTGGCAACACTAAACTCCCTCTTAATCCCTTTCATCCCACATAACTGATTCATGTCATTATTTTTAAACTCAGTTCCATTGTCACATCTGATGGATATATTAACCATTTATGGAAGTTTATTATGTTTTCTATCGCAGAGAATAAAAGATTAAAATGGATCCCACCTAGTCTCATCATTGGTGGCCAAAAAGAAAACCCAACTTCCTACTATAGTCATCAGTGACAACAAGGCAATATGTCTTGTGATTGATACGCCTTACAGATGTTGGTCCAAATAAGTCCATATACAACATTTGTAAGGGTTGGCTGATAGAGTTCACAAGCTTGGTCTTACAAGACGCTTTGTGTTGCTTTCCCTTTTGACAAGCATCACAAGTATGGTCATTTTCAAAGAGCTTTAAAGGAAAACCTCTAACAAGGTTTCCCCTCATAAGTTTGGACTTGAACCTGTGACCATTAGGTTAAAAGCCTAATGCTCTACCAACTGAGCTTCATAGTTTTAAAGTTTATATGACCAAGCCTCCTATGCCATAAATTAGACTCATCTATTATAGCCTTTATAAATAAACAAGTCAAACCTCCTGAAGGAACAACATTCTTTATATCAAAACTATACATGTTGTTCTATCTAGGATTTTTAAGCAAGACTTGACTTTCATCAAGTAGCTTAAAGTCAGGAGATAGAACAAAACATTCAGTCTCAGTGAAAAGAACATTGTTTTATTCTTTTCACACATTTGTTGATACAGAGAAAAGGTAAAGCTTAAGTTCCTTTACAAAATATACATCTTGTGAAAGTCTAATTCCCAGTCCTAATTATCTTTATCAGTAATTTTACCTCCATTAGACTTCCTATGCAAATGCAACAAATCACCGATCAACCTCTGATAATCTGTTAAGAAAGGAAGTTGTATCCTGTCATATGCCTAGAGCATCCCACTATCAAAATCCCTTGATCCTGTAAAGTATATTGTGGATTACCCTACACTCAAAATAAGAGAATTGGTTTCTCTTAGGGACCCAAGCCATTACTAGATTGAGTCCGCCTTGTAGATCAACATAGTCAAATCTTTTAAACATGTATGATCACTATCTTATGTAGGATATGTCAATAACATTTCCTGTTGGTCTCCAAATCCAGCATGCTGAGGACGTAACAGCATTTTCCCCATTTCCCACAGCAGCACTAACTACTGTTTTTGGCCCAGCAGTAGTTACATTGTTAACTCTAGCAGTTTTAACTTTTTCATTAAGATTATTGGTTTTAGCTGTTGATTTTTGGTTAAAAGCCCTTCTTACTGGTGAGTGTGCTTTAAAATAGGAATATGTTTTGGGTAATGCATCATTCACTTTTGATTTAGGGGCATCAGTATTAACAGGCCTGGAAGTACTAATTGATGTTGCTGCTCTTGGAGAGCTTTGCTTAGCAACAATAACTAGTACTTGTCTTGACTTTGTTACAACTGCTATTGGAACAAAATTCCTTTTAGGATGTGGGTGAGTAAATTTATTTTGGTGGTTCACCCTCTAAGTATTGTTCCATACTAGTCTAATTTCCCTTTGACCAGTAACCCTTCCTTTATTATTCAACACTGGTTTTTCTACTATTTTCTTGTCATGAAAATCACAGTCTTTGATTAAATGGTTGAAACTCCTACATACAAAACAAGCTTTCTTTATAAACACAAAACCATTTCCTAGTTTTTGAGTCATCATTCCATTCTAGTTTCTTCTATTATCCCTAGGACTTTGAATTTTCCTAGGATACTCTTCTTGCCTATGTGTGTTTTCCTTATTAACAAATTTCACATTCTCATCAGATTTGACAAAATTAATTTTAGTAAACTTTGGTTTTGTCTGATCAGGTTTAGGTCTAAACACACTATCATTATCATAGTCAGTCCCAATCTTCAATGAAAGGAACACAAAGCCGTAACATTTTAGGCTTTTCTAAACTATCCTTACTGGTTTTAGATGCAATAGTAATAGTTTCACTTACTTTAGCCTTATAGACAAAATCATCTAACCCAGTAAAGGATAAGTCAGGTCTTGAGGGCATGTAGTTCCCAGTGTAGGGAGGGGGAACTGCATGAAACCCTTTACCTATTTTGAATCTATCATTACAAGACTAAATTCCCCATACTATCTTTACTGTTAAACTACACTATTAACCAATTCACTCTCATTCAATTTGACTAATCATAACCAAGACCACTTAGTCTTTAACACATATTTTGACTATTTATGGGTTTAGTTATTCTTTGATAATTCTTCAAAATTTTCTAGTTTAAGTTTCAAATCATTTTTATCTTTTAAAGCTTCTTCTAACTAATTTTTAAGGTCTTTGATAGAGATATATTTTACTTGGACATCATACTTTAAAAATGCAATATCTTCTTCATAAAAAGCTTTATTCTTTTCATGACAACTAGTCCTAATCTCTAATGATTCTAATCCCATTGATAACCTTATAATATTCAGATAGATTTATTAAGAGATCAGGTTGTTGATCATACTGTTTTTGAAGAGCTTCATATGATTTTAAACAATCTTTAGAGCAAGTATGTACCTCAGAGTCTGAACTTGATGAACTTGATGAACCTTGCGATGTATAGGTCATTAGAGCAAAGTTTGTGATACCTTCTTTAGTCTAAAAACTCCAATCATAACCACCTATCCCATCTTGAACAACCAAGGCATTAGTAGTAGATGTGTCTACTGGTGCATTCCTTCTTGGATCATCTCTATTTCTATTCCTTTGATTCCTTGGTGCCCTGCATTCTCTGGCAAAATGACCTCTCCTATGGCAGTTGTAGCATTCAACATTTGTCCTGTCAAAGCCAACAGTCTCTTTGCCATTTAAATCTAGCTTCTTTCATGTTTTCTTTATGAACCTCTTAACTCTCATGGTAAGTATTGCCACTTGCCATTTGAGATCCATTTCTTCAAGATCATCAACATCAATTTGTTCCAAATCTTCATTGTCTAACTGTGGGGCATTAGATTAGTTAGCAAAGAAAGAAAACATAACATCATCAGCATATGATGCAGTAGAAGCTTGATCCTTAGAACTAGCAGCAGAAACACAATGAGCAGTATTAACTGTTTCATTAGTGCTGATGAAGTTATTAAAGGAGACAAAGGCCACATTCTAAGAATTTGAGTTTGCACTTCTTCGGCCATTGATCTTAGATTCATACACCTTCAGATTATTATACAAATCATCCATGTTCAAAAGGGATCAACACCTTGGCATAAAAGACTTGCTTATCTAAACTTCAAAACAATCAGCAAACTGGCAAAACAAAATCTTGTTATTGGTCTTCCCTCACTTGTCTACTCAAAGGACAAACCATGTTCATCATGTGAAAAAGGGAAGCATCATAAGGCCAACTTCAAAACAAAACATACATCTTCTATCAAGAAATGTCTTCATCTTCTTCACATGGATTTATTTGGACATGTAACTCCTAGGTCCATTAACCATGAAAAATACACCGTTGTCATTGTTGATAAGTACTCAAGGTACACCTGGGTATACTTCCTGAAGAATAAAAGTCAAGCACCTAAAACCATCATGTCCTTCATCAAAAGAGTTGAAAATCAAAATGACATACAAGTCAAACAACTCAGAACTAAAAATGGTATTGAATTCAGGAATAACATCCTTGTTAACCTTTGTGATGAAAAACGGATATCTCAAAACTTTTCCTCTCCCTAAACACCTAAATAAAATGGTATTGCTGAAAGGAAAAATAGAATCCACATAGAAGCTGCAAGAATAATGCTTTCAGGATCGATCCTCTCAAAACAATATTGGACTAAAGCTGTAGCCACTACATGCTACACTCAAAATAGATCTACCATTGTGAAAAGACATCTTAAAACTCCTTATGAAATTTTTCATAAGAGAATCCCAAACATCAATTTTCTTTATGTCTTTGGATGTCCAATTTACATCCACAATCATAAAGATCACTTAGGAAAATTTGAGGAAAAAGGTGATGATGGTTATCTTCTTGGATACTCACTTATTTCTAAGGTCTTCAGAGTCTTCAACAATAGAATACAACAAAGTGAAGAAACCTATCACATCACATTTGATGAAAACCCTGATGCTATAAAATTCTCAAGACCTTCAGTTGAAAACATCAACATTGCTGAAACTGGAAGATATCCACCTGATGAATATCTTCATCCTTATAAGCCTTCTCAAAGGTATCATACAAACAACAATGATGTGTCCATAGAACCCTATGAATGTCCTGAGCTATTTATTCTTGAAACTGAAGTTTCATCTAACCAAAAAGGCCAAACTGATCAAAATGATCAATCTGTTCAAAATGATGAAATCTTAATAGATGATCATTCTGAACATTCCAATCACACCAATGATGAACAAATCATTGATAATCTCCCAAACACTGAAGACATTCAGATCTTTGAACACTCGTCCTCTCCAAGAGTAGAGGATACATCAGTATAAAAAAAACAATTCCAATCCCAAATCCACCCTTACCCATTCCATTAGTGGGTACTCCAGCTCCTCAAAATAGATGGTCTCAAGACAAGCACATTGATCTGGTTAATATCATTGGTAATATAGGAGCTGGAATGCTTACAAGAGCCACGGCCAAAGAACTTGGTGCAACTTTAGCTCATGAATGTCTCTTTGTAGATTTTCTCTCTAAAGAAGAACCTAAAAAGGTCTTTGAAGCACTACAACATCTAGGATGGGTTGATGCCATGCAAGATGATCTAAACCAATTTGACAGAAACAAAGTCTAGACATTAGTTCCTGCACCTTATGGTAAAACCATAATTGGCTCAAAATGGGTATTCAAAAAAAAAAGAGATGAAACTAGATATGTCATCAAAAACAAAGCAAGACTTGTAGCTCAAGGCTACAATCAGCAAGAAGGCATATACTATGATGAAACTTTTGCTCATGTTGCAAGACTTGAAGCAATTAGGACCTTTCTTGCCTTTACCACCTACATGAACTTTATAGTTTATCAAATGGATATCAAAAGTGCATTCCTTAATAGCAAACTAAAAGAAGAATTTTATGTCAAACAACCTCTAAGTTTTGAGAGCAAGAAGTTCCTAAACCATGTATGCAAATTGGACAAAGCCCTTTACGGACTCAAACAAGCTCCAATAGCATGGTATGAAACTCTCTCAACCTTTCTCACTGAACACAAGTTTGTAAGAGGTAAGATAGACAACACACTATTTGTCTACAAAACTCAAACTAATGTGCATTTGGATTAAATCTATGTTGATGACTTTATCTTTGGGTCCACCAGCACAAAATTGTGCAAACAGTTTGCTAAACTGATTGCTTAAAGATATGAAATAAGCATGATGGGTGTCCTCACCTACTTCTTTAGATTTCAGATTAAACAATCTGAAAGAGGCATTTTAATCAACCAAGAAAAATATGTTAATGATCTGCTAAAAAAGTATGACATAAATGGTTCATCATTGAAAACTCCAATGGTACCCCCTAACAACTTAGGACCTAATCTTAGTGGCAAAGCTGTAAATGAGACTCGGTATAAAGGTATGATTGGATCACTAATGTATCTAACTGCAAGCAGGCCTGACATTTAATTCTTAACTTGTCTCTGTGCAAGATACCAAGCAAATCCTAAGGAATCCTACCTTATTGCTGTTAAGAGAATTTTCAAGTACCTAAAAGGTACTCTTAATCTTGGTTTGTGGTATCCAAAATGTTTGGTTTGTGGTATCCAAAATGCTAGGAGGCAAGCTAGTGTGCTGGAGTGCTAAAAAGCAGCAATATGTAGCTATGTCCTCGGCTGAAGATGAATATGTAGCTGATGCTGGATGTTGTGCCAACATATTATGGATGAAGAGTTAACTTACTGACTATGATATCATTTATGAAAAGTGTGGAAAACTAGAAGGGGGGTTGAATAGTTTACCGCTTTTTAATTTTATGTTTAGTTTGATTATAAAAACTTAGATTTGGCTTGATGTG
>BQNB010100142.1:0-24772 GCA_026074375.1 Tanacetum coccineum | reverse complement strand
CGAATGACAAAGGAGAGTATACGCATAAGTGCGCTTATCCTTAATGTTAGAAGAGAAGTATTCTAACATGTGGTGTTTCAAATAGTTGAACATAAATTTTCAAGAATTTCTCAATGACAATTCAAATTCTTTCAAAATTGTGTGTTCAACACTCCATCCCTCACAAAGTTTTCAAAGACGATCATTTTAATTAGTGGTTTCATCTTTTATAAATAAATTAATTGTTGAGGGGGAGTTTTTCGAAAAACAAAGTTTTAATGATTTTGGATACATCATCTCACGATAATTCTTATGTATTCAAAACATTATCAAAAGTATCTTAAAAAAACAAATCAGTAATAATGACATAACTTACATTAGAATGTTTGTTATAAGATGATCCAGTGTCTAAGCAAAAATTTTCAAGAATTATTCAATGACATTTCATAATCTTTTAAAATTGTGCAACACTGTCTCACCCTTAATTTTATATTCTTTTTACAACTTGCTATCATTTTCTTTGATGTCAAACATATGTAAAATTGAGGGGGAGCATAAAGAAAAAGTTCCACTTAATTCATGCTGAAATATTTTTCTCCCCACAGAATTTTCATGACAAATTTTAATCACTTAGTATTTCAAAGACTAAGTGATTTAATATTTAAAATAAAGAGAGAAATGTGATCAAGAAAAATAAATGCCTAAAGTTGTATGGTAAAAACAAATAATAAATGATCTAAAGACTCAAAGTGCTTTCTATTTCTACCCACATGTGCAAAACACTTTCGTTTATTGATGCACATGTGAAGGGGTTTTTTTTAAATGATGAAACTCTCAAAGTGTCAAACGATTTTGATAATTCTATCAAACACTTTGATTGATTTTCAAGGTTTTATGGTTACGATCTTATACCCAACAACCCTATTAATTTACGATGATTCTGAAGATAAAAGGTGGTTAGGTTAGGTATTAGTCCTATGATCCAACCAGAACCGGAGGGATCTACCCAAGGATACTCCATAGTTAGAAATAATAGTCCTTAGGTATGATTTGGAGAAGAATGAGAAATGGGAATAATGCCGACCAAGACATGAGTTAACACCGAAACAATCACAACAAGGTGTTAGTAATGACGTCTTGGTAAGCATTAAAGGGGTTGAAGAATGAAAAAGAAACATATGGATAAAGGGTCTAAAGAAAGAATCCCTCCACAAACATTTAGGCAGAAACTGAGTCAATACATATCATATATGTTTTCACAAAGATAAATTCAAGTATTGAAGACAAGACATCATGAACCTAGTTAGTTGATATTGAAAAGGTGGCAGTCAGCTCTAGCCTCTGATTACTAAAACCAAAACATAAAAATTGAGTCTAGATTCAAGAGATCAATAAATCTCATTAGGACACACTTCATGAAAATTACTTACTGAACACCATTAAGTTCACAAGATGTTAACAAGAGTCCGACACATTATCCTTGTGATTATGCCAGAACATCAGAGTGATACTTTTTAGTATTCTCAGTGACGATGGAAATCCTTCCAGAGTCAACATCAAACAGCTCTATAGTAGGTTACTTGCGAGATTCTATATGAATCAAACTTGTGACAACTAGATATCGATTTTGGTCCAGTAAATGAATTGACGACTCAATTAGTAAAATAGTAACTAACTTATTCACTCTTATTGTGTTGTCTGCTTTGAGACATTCCGGTAAAGAGAACAAGCAAGCATGGTGAATCTAATTGATGTACGTATAATACGTAATTATAAGAAATTCACTAATAATCCTTGAGGACAAAGATTAAAAGGAAAATATACACAAAATATAGTACGTTAACCGGTAAGTGTTCACCGGGTCGTTTATACCCCAAGAATTATGAATTGAAACTCCGTTTTTGTTTGGACAATGATTTCAATGGTTCTAAGATCTTTGATTTAAAAACTAAATCCTACTAGTGGGGCAAATAAAGGCTCATAAAAATCAATTACAAGAAAATGCTTAAAACCGTTAACGGGATTAATAAAACGTACATTAAAATCTAAATTGAGCAAAAATGAACAAAATAGGTCTAAACTAACTTTTCTAGATGCTAAAAGACTAAAAATAATTTTTAGAAAAAGAAATTTAATTTTTTGGTTTTTATTTTATTTTTTATGATTTTTAAAGTTTTTAAACAAAATAAATGCACGAAAAATACTAAAGGTTTAATTAAAAATCTAAGAAAATTACTAAAAATTGCTAAGGTAATAAAGAGTGCAGGGAAATTAAAAGTTTAGAAAAAGCTTAAACGAATAAGCTGTGAAAATTCAAAATAGCACTCGAAGTGCTTATTTAAAAAGAAAGTTGAAAAAGGGTTAATAGATTAATAAATGCACCTTAGGACGTAAAAGTCCCAAGGGTGAGATGGTTTGTGTGTGTGTTTGTTGAGACATTGGGTGTGGAAGGATAGGCCACAGGTTCGAACCTGTGGCTTATCTTTTGGTAAAAAAATTTATATTTTAAAAAAATTTCTAAACAAACTTATTAAACAACTAAAAATAAGCCACTTTTGTGAAGATTTTTTTTTTCAAAACCACAGATAAGCTACAAAACAATTTATTACACAGACAGATTAGACTTAACACCTTTTGGCTTTTTATCAAAACTTAAGAAAACAAGTAAGCTAAAATAAGCTCAAGCCTGAGCAAAATAAGCTGCTACTACCCTATAACTAACCTAATAAGCACACCTGAATAACATTTCATCAAAACAATGATCCATAAGCAGAAATAAGCACTTAAAAACTTTTTACTCAAAACAGTTTCAAAACAGACAAAAGGGCAACTTTAAGCTTATTTTTAAGCAAGCTAATCGAACCTTATGACTTAATGATTTGGAAAACTATAAAGATGATCATATAAGCTATCTAAAATAGCTCTTAAAAAGTATTTTGAAATTCAAATAAGCCTAGAAAAAGATGGATGAAAAAGTTGTTTACTCTTTTTTTTGGTTTTTCAAATTGCTATCAAAAGACAAAGTGTTAATTTGCAGACCTAAAACAGATAAGAAAACAGACTCTATAACTTGAAATAATCCCTAATCTATCTAGATTTACCTATGAACTTCTTGTGCACTAAGTTTCAAAAGCTAAAACTAATTCTAACTATCTTAATTTTAAGCTAGAAAAAGGCCTTAAGACAGAAATGCCTGCTGATGCAGTTGACAAAATTTTAAAGCCAAAACTCAAAACCATTTGTTGTAGACTTAAGGCTTAGTTCCTACTTCACTTAATGACCAAAACAAGAACAATTTGAACACTAAAAGCAGCTAGCAAAGATTTAAGCACCAATTGCATATGAACCTGAGGTATTGATCTCAGATTCAAGTATTCAACTAAAATTCCTTTTAAAACTTGAATTGGCTAAACTAGAACCTTAAATCCTAACTTATAAACTTTAAAATGATGTTTTAAATCAATCTAAAGAACAAAAAGGATCCTGACAGTATTAACTTATGTTAATACTGCCTTGAGCCAAACACCCATTTAGAAAATTTAAACCCATTTTTTAGCTTATAATATTGAGAAATAAGGCTCAAACTCTAACTACCATATAGTGACAAGCTTATATTAGACCTAATGAACAAATTTCATTATTCAAATAAGCAGAATCTATAAGCTATAAGCTAATGCTAATATTTTTGGTTTTTGAAGTAATCAACTCAAAAACCTATTAAAACTTGATTTTACCTAATAAAAACCTTAAATCTAAACCTTATAAACCTAAATATAAAATTTAAATTCAATTTAAAGAACCAAATGGCTATGGACAGTACTAACTAAAAGTTAGTATGCCATGAGCCAAACACCCCATTTAAATATCTTTAAACTCATCTTCAGGCTTTTAGATAGTGAAAGATAACACTCAAATTTCAAATACCAGATGTTAATTAGCTTATAACAGACCTAATGAGCATATTTCAACAAACAAATAAGCAGAAACAATAAGCTACAAGCTAATGCTAATATTTTCGGTTTTTAAACTGTTTTATATCAAAGACATGTAAACTAAAATCTACATTAATAATTGAACACAATAAGGATTAAACAACTATAATAAGCAACAATAAGCTATTTTAAACAACAATAGCAGCAAAAGCTATATTAAGCTAAAGTGTAAATTTAAGCTAGAAAAGGTAAAATGAAGACTTACAAAGGCCTCTGCACAAAACAAGGCTATTATATTGCTCAAGGAGCTAATCTATAAAGCTCTAGCTTATCTTAAGATAAGCTAGTAAGGTCCTGGAAGCCCATCTATAACTGGCTTCCCTTCCAATTTAAGCCGAGGCAATATTTGGGGAGAATTTGATAAATAACTAAGCTCAGTTAAACTTTGAGAGCTTAATTGAGTGAATAGCTAGCTTATTAGTGAAAATGAAAACTTATTGAGCTTAACTGAGTAAAAGAGAGCTTAATCAAACCATTTTACATTAAGGTAAAAACATGAAGTGACAATTGAACAATATGAAAACTAGATTTTATTGATTACTTTAAGCTGAATACAAGCTTATGAAAAGAAAGTTACATTTATTTAAACTAAGAACAATACAATAAGCTAAATTTTTTTAAATAAGCTAAGCTAAACTAATTTCTACCCTAGATGATCTGCGTGAGTGAGAGGAGGCCTCCTTTTATAAGCAAGAGGAGAAGGTTCTAGCCTTGAGACGCTCCCTTAGATTCCAAAAGTATCTTCAATCTTGTCCATTAATTTCTAACTAATCATTGCCTCTGATTTTTAGCCCTTGGATTGAGATAAGTCACACGGATTGCCAGCTTGGCAATCCCACCTTCTTAGAGGCCTTGTGCTTCTTTTGAACTAGTTTTAGTGTAAAAATCCCAAATTGGTATGTTTCTTTTGTGGACGCGTGTCATTCCTTGTTGTCAGAGAGTCTCAGTTCAACCAATCAGAATAAAGGAGTGACGTGTTTGTTTGCTGAGTTGGAGCTTTATACTCGAATCTTTAATGCCATGTAGGATGAGTAAAGATCACGCTCTGGTTTTCTTTTTGTGGATTTGTCACGTGTATGAAAAAGATATACAGTGCATTCGATTTGGGCGTGTTTTATGTTTGACCAGGGAATGAGAAAGGTTGACTTGGGCTGGGTTTATATCAAAAGGGTATTGGGCCTTGGTTAAAAAGGAAATGGACCAAGGGTTTTGGGCTTTTGGTTTTTAAGTAAAAATGTTAAATAACACTTAACGACCGTTAGTCCATTAGTATTAAAGGACTAACGGTATAATTGGTTTTGGGACTTTTTGGTGAAATGATTTAACATTAAAGGTCCTTTTGGTAATTTTAATGGTTTGTCTTTACATGAGTTGACCTTTGTTGACTTTTGTTGATCCTTGCTAATAAACACCCGACTCTTGTGTACTCATTCCGTCTCGTGTTCATTTTTGTTTGGTTTTTGGCTCTTTTTATGTGATTTTTGTAATATCCGTACCTACACATTCACAAAAGACAAAATACACATATACAAGCATAATTTTGCACATTTTCATCTTTTTAAGGTTTTTTTAGTAAAAAACGGATATGTGATTTCTCACATATCAAAATTCTCCAAACTAAATGATTGACGTGTCCTCACGCAATGTTATATGCTCTAAAACCAAATATTTCAAAACCTCCCCAAACTAATCCTTTGAAAGGTAGCAAAGTCTTTTGTGAGGAGAGTTAAGAATTCACAAGTTTTAAAACACCTCGTTTTCCCGTTTTTCAAAAATTTTCCATTTTCATGATTTTCAACTTACAACTTATTCATGTGTGACATAATGTATTGCTTTCATTATTCATTGACAACTTTTAGGATCACGGAACAAAAAGCACATAAAAGTGTCCAAATGGATAAATTTATCGTCCCCGACTTTCACTTCTCCAAGCCAAGCTTAAAAACAAGATCATTGTAAAATACAAGTTATGATGCTAACACTACTCATAAAGCTAATTGTGTATTACTTCTCCTCCCTTATTCCTAATTTTGTATCTCAAGATTTTATTTAAGTCATATACCCGAAGGCTCTTTAAGACTTTATTTCGATACTTATTAATTCCAAAAATAAAGCAGAACGGTTAAAACGCAATAATTAGTTCCTAGCCCTTTTCAAAAGATCAAATGTCATCAAGAATGAAGTCCACATCGAGGCAACCAAAATTTGGCTTTTATTAGGCTACTTAGGTTCCATTCATGTCATATACCCTAAGGCTCTTTAAGACATAAATGGAACAATCTCATTTGCACCATATACCCTAAGGCTCTTTAAGGTACAAACAAGACAAAAATTAAGCAACAATATCCATTCCATATACCCTTAGGCTCTTTAAGGAATGAATAAGGCTATAATTTCACTTATTAATTTTACTTACCCCATATACCCTAAGGCTCTTTAAGGGATAAGCAAAATATTTATTAATGTGATACATATAGTATGCCAAATTAAGTATTCCTGATGTGTACTTATCTTAATCATAAAGGAACTAAAGAAAACTTCTATGAACTAATTATTAACCAAAAAATCGCACAACTCTATTTATTAAACAATTATATATAAAGGTGAAACAAGCTAATGGGAGAAAAAGCCACAATTAACACTTATGAGCCTTAAAGAAATCCAACTATTCTACGTTTAGCATCAAAACTTATATTCTACTCTATCATCTCTTGTTCTTCACAATTTAAAATTTCTAATAAAGAAACTCGTGAATTCTTAGCCTAATAAATCGATCTTTGCATATTTAAAATTAATTATGGGAACTTGCAAAATCTTGACTTTTTCAAGCTAGACTTGCTTTTTATAGCTCCTTGTATAAAAGATTAGCAAATTTCAATCTATTTACGTTAAGGAGAAAGCTAAGATATAAAACCGGTCGGGTCAAAATTTACTTTTGTTCTCACCAACGAAAAGCCTACATTCGTGTCAAAACACTTATTATTTTAATCATTATCCATAATTTTTATTTATCATCAATTTCATTTTTTTATATATAAAATTTTAAAATTTTTTGCAGGAAAACGGGGTACGTGAGAACAACGAGCAAAAATAGGTAAGATCATATCGAAGATATACTACCCCATACTAAAACTAAATATTGTCCTCAATGTTTCCTAGTCTAAGGCTCGAAACCCCATACTAGAAGTCAAAAAGTCGAATGCATAATCCGAGCATGGAGAAAAAAAATCTTAAGCCGTTTATCAAGTATGCTAAAAGATAGATGTTAGTCCATAATAATCTAGGATATCGGATTTCCCCAAACTAATGGCAAGCAAAGGGTAGGAAGCTCGAGTGGACCGGGACAATACACCGAACACGAGAGTCTTCAAAAATTTTAGGTCAATCCTATAAACAATCACAAGCACAAACAACAAGAATCGAAAGAGCACAAGCCTCTTCACATCACATTAGAAATAAGAAAGAAGATAGATGTATAAGCATGGGGTGCCTCCCACGAAGCGCTTTGTTTTTGGTAACCGAGTCACATAGCTTGACTCGATCCCCGCATTAAGTTGTCCATGGGAAAAGCAAATGGAAGAATCTCAATCGGGCGTTCATTAATGTTTGGATAAACATTAAAGCACATGAAAGTTCCATCCCGATGAGATGCCACCGGCTCTAAGTGGAGATGCCGGGGTCAAAAATGGTGTCTTCACTCCCGGTGGAGAGAAGTAAAGGAGAAACCTTAGGGTAGGTGAGATACGGTAGAAAAATTCGAATGATAAATGTGAAGGGAAAGTAATCATCATCTTTAACATTTGCAAAAACATCAATCTCACCCCCTGGGTCAAAACATTCATCTTCGTTTAGCTCATCAAAATCATTCTTCACGGTCATATCGGGCTCAACGTCAAAGCAAATCTCAACATCCGGTGGTTCCGGAGGAGGACGAGGAGATGACGGATCATTAAAATGATCAAGGTTAGATGACTCAATTTCGGGAAGGGGAAGGGGATCATTGCTAAGCAATTCTTCAAGAAAACGGATATCCCCTTCCGAGTCATAGTCGTCATTCTCAATGCCCGGAGGCATCGAGTCATCGAAAGCAAGAAATAAATCGATATCCTCCATATGAGAGTCACTATCCTCAACGGGGATAGGAGATGGAGAGAAAAACTCGATAGAAAGATTTTTCGGAGGGCAAACAGATGAGTTATCGTAAAGCAATCTCTCAATAAGACGAATTTCACCCTCCGGATCAAAATCAGAATTATCAATTTCTGGTGAAATTGGTTTGAGAAGGGTGAGTTTATCGGTAAACTCATCAAAAAGAGAATCGATCTTATGAAAAGAATCAATCGAAGTATCTCGATTAAGCAAAGATTCAATAAGATCGGATTTGGCATTAAAACAACCATTCATTCCTATTGAATTGATTTCATCTAATACCTCATTAGAAATCAAATTTTCCTCACTAGAAATGATTTCTTCATCAAAATTAAAAAGAGGATTGGAATAAATTTTAAATTCTTCCATTGGAACGTCCTCCTTGGAAAATGACTCGTCATCACTAGAGGAAAAATCATCATTTGAATCAAAGAGAGGATTAGAGAAAGTTGAGAATTGAGTTTCCGGAGAATCATCACAAAGAGGTAATTCACACTCATCGTCGAAAATGTCCTTGGACTCACTTAGGATTGGAACGAGCTTCTCAACACTATACTTCATTAATTCGTCCGATTCCGTTTCCGGAATAGTGTTAGGATGCTCGTCCCCCATGCTTAGAGAGTACTCAGGTTCATCGGTTAGTAAATTGTGTGTAATTGCTTTAACCGGAGAAATTTGAGGTGTTTTATTCAAAGGAATAGTACTCTCCTTATGAATAACTTTAAAATTCTTCAAACACTTCGTTAAGAATCTGTAAATCTTTCATAAGTTTAAGTAGAAATTCTTGCATAACTTCAGGTTGATTATGCTCTTCTTCCATAGCTTGCTTAATTTTAAGAAATCTCTCCTCAGCTAGCAATAAAGCCATGCACTTTTCTTCAGGAGGTATATGATCATACTCATTTAAAAAGGCTTGAATAGTTTCCATTAAGTTTTCTCTAGCTTGCAACATTTCCGTATCCGTTGCTTGAGGAGGATGATGAATTACGGGAAACTGCGTGGGTTGATATTGGTCAAAACCGGGATAAATCGGATTATAACAAAAATTAGGATCATAATTTTGGTTCATCGGTTGACACTAAAAATTTTCATGAAGAACCCTGCAATTTTCACAAGGAAATTGTTTTGGCTGACTCAGAAAATAATGTAGAGGTTGGTTAAATCCAAAGTCTTGATTGTAACAGGGACCCTGATCAAAGACGGGTGTGTTCCCTGTTTGACAATCGTAACCCGGATGAGAGTTCCCTCTACAAAATTCACACGAGTATGTCTGTATTGGTGTTAGTGAGGTTGGTGAAAGGAAGTTCGGTGTGTTCATTATAAGAAATAAGGATTTGGGTCATAGACATACTCATCTTCCGATTCCTACACAGCTACATGCTCGGGACAGTTTCCACCATTAAACGGACCTCCACAACATAAGCAACCAAAATGGTTATACGAAGACATGTCGAAGAATTAAACGGATAAGAGGATAAATAAGATAAGAATTAAATGTAATAAGAGGATAAAGAAGAATATTTTTAGATTTTTAAAAATAATATATGAGAAAAGAAATTAAAATAAGAAGGAAAAATATTTTTGGTAACCGAAAATCAAACGTGCACGGTAGCTCTCTAAAAATACGTACAAGAAAGCGGAGGAGTTGGTAAGCGCGAGGCGCTATTTAGAATAACCCTTCTCCTTTTGGGTGATGTTGATCAAACCCGCCTTAAACTTTCCTTATAGCACGTAATCTAAAGGTGAGCCGTAACAACGATTAACAAATGGTTATTTTTAATATTAAAATAAAAGAAAATAGAAGTGTAAAATATTTTTGTATTTTTTTTATATTTAAAAATATTCACAAATTTATCTTGGTTTAACTTTACATGTGTATGCATTTGATGTTTATTAGATCGAAAATAAAGAAATTGAAGCAGATGAAGAATGATCCACTCCGAATACGCTATACGTAAATATATAGTATAAGGATAGGTCAATAATAGTATAGTAAGTATTTTCCGTCGGGTTCAAGAAACAAACTTTTAACCAAAGTTGTCTCAAAAACCTCCTGGGTCGTTTTCCCTTGACGAAGTGCGAATTGAGAATCGGTTAAGTCCGTGATCGCGCGTTTTGAATTTTTTTAAAGATTTTTAATTTGGTTTTCTAAGTCCTACTAAATAAAAAAAACAAGTAAATAAATGCACGAAAACAAGTAAGCAAGTAACGATGATGAAAGCATAAAGATGTTAACGGGAAATAAAGAAAACGCGACAATGAAAACTCAGATTATCAAAAATTAAACCTAAAATGATTTTTCTAAACTTTTCCTAATCCTAATTACTAACTTGTAAGAAAAAGCTAAGGAAATCCTAAACCGAGAGTGCTTAAAATTAAAAACGAAGAAAACGAGACCGGAGATCAAATCCAGTTCTTTAAAAAATGCAATACTTAAATTTTAACCCTACGAAAGTAAATTTAAATCCTAAGCCTAGAATATGATAAAAGAAAATTTTATAAAAAAGAATTTTATTTTTTTGATTATTTTTCTATTTTTTATGATTTTTTAAAGTTTTAAACTAAATAAATTCAAGAAAAATACTAAACTTAAATTTAAAAATCTAAGAAAAATTATAAAAATACATTGAACTGTGAAGAATGCAAGAAAAATAAAAGCTCAAAGTGAGCTTAAACAAATAAGCCAGAAAAAAGCTTAAAAGCACACGAAGTGCTTATTTTAAAAGTAAGCTAGAAAGAGGTTAAATACAATTGGTTTGCAAACTTGGACGTAAAAGTCCCAAGGGCGCAGTGGTGAGTGTGTGTGGTGTTGAGGTTTATAAAAGGGGAATGAGGTTGAGGTCATGGGTTCGAGCCTTGCTCACCCATGACTTCCTTCGTTCCCTTTTTTTTATTTTGCAAAAACTTTGAAAAGCAAAGTTGTAAAACAGCTAAAAAACAAGAACTTTTGTGAAAGCAACTCTTTTAAAAATCACTTTTAAGCTGGAAAACAGCTTATTCAAACAAATAGGAACACTTAACCTTTTTTTTTAAATTAAAATTTCACTTAAAAACTTGAATTACTAATAACTTAAGTAAGCTCAAACCAGATCAAATAAGCTATAACTAACCTAAAACTAACCTAATAAGCTAATCTAAGCTATAAATGAACAAATAGAATAAACCATAAGCTGAAAAAGATCAATAAGCATTTTTTTAAAAACCAGTTATCAAACAGCCTGACCAGGCATCTTTGAGCTTATTTTTAAGCAATCAAACGGATCCTTATGAAAATATCGCTTATACTACCTTTAAGCCTGGCCTATGAGCTACTCTAAACAATAAACAAAAGACATTTTGAAATTCAAATAAGCAGTGAAAAGGTTAAATGAAAAGACTACTTATGCTTATTTTCTATGTTTTTGGATTTTTAATGAAAACACAAGATAAGCTAAATCCTAACCTTAATAAGCTAAATTCAACTTATAACTAACCTATCAAACAAATATAAGCAAGAATTAAACTAAAAACTACAATCAATAAGCTAAATTCTCAATAAGTACTTTTTGAAAAAATGTTAACCAAATAGTCCATTAGGACATCTTTGAGCTTATTTTTCAATAAGCTAAAGGATCCTTATGGACTGTTGGCTTATTCTACTTTATAACTTGACCTATAAGCTACTTAAAATAACTTTTGAAAAGTATTTTGAAAATCAAATGCTTAATGAAAAAGCTGCTTGAAAACTGCTTATTTGACTCAGAATGTACTGAGTTTTCTTTATGGTTTTCAAAAGACAAATTGCTGATTTTAAGCTTAAAAACAGATAGTCAAATAATCTATTTAAACTGAAATAAGCCCTAACCTATCTAATTTGGCCTATAAGCTACTTGTGTTCTAAATTTAAAAGGCTAAAACCTACTTATGCTAGCTGAAATTTAAGCGTGAAAATGGCTTTTTGCCTGTTTAGACTGTTGATGCAGTTAACACTAATTTGACCAAAAACTCAAAACAAGTTAGTGCAGACCTAAGGCTTGGTTTCTACAACATTTTAACACCAAATCAATAGCAAAATGATTAACTAAAATAGCTAGAACAAAATTAAACTCAAAATGCATAAGAGACTGAACTTATGACCACGGATTCTCATAAACTTGATTAAACCTACAAAGACCTTAAATTCCTTGTTTTATAACTCAAATTTGAAGTTTAAAATTGATTTAAAGAGTAAAGAGTCTCTTGACAGTATTAACTTAGGTTAATACTGCCTTGAGCCAAACACCCCTTTAAATTTCTTAAACCCATTTTTAACTTATAAAACTTAGATCCAAGTAATAAATTCTTAATACCAGATAGTATATAGCTAAAAACAGACCTAATAAGCAAATTTCAATAACTAAATAAGCTGGAATAATAAGCTACAAGCTAATGCTAATTTTTATGGTTTTTAACTGTTTTATGACTAATACTTGCAAACTAAAGATTTATACTAAAAATTAAACTAGATAAGCATCAAATAATAAATATAAGCATAATTAAGCATATCTAAACTATATTAAGCAAGTAATAAGCAGACAAATAGCAGATCAAACTAATTATGCAGAATATAACTAGAATGTAAATTGACAACAGAAAAATAGAAAAATGTAAAGAGAAGAGTACCTCCACCTCAGCTAAACAGAGGTGAATGCTCACTTGAGCTTAATCTACAAGCTCTGGCTTGTAAATAACAGTTAAAGCCTAAGCCCGTCAAAAATTGGCTTATCATCCCATACTAAGCAATCTACAAAATAACACAGGTATAAGACTGCTTTGGTGAAATTTAGGACTAAGAGTAATGTAGTAGCTTAAAACAGTAATTAAAAAAAGTTTTATTGAGAATGGAAAACAAAGCTTAAGTAGCTTTTAGAATTATTGAAATAAGCAATTTGGACTAACTTGAATATAAAAGACATAATAATGTACAAAGTAAATTTTATTAATAATTTGAAAGGTGAATACAAGTTTTTGAAAAGTAAATACACAAAATAAATAAATAACAACTAATAAGCTACCCTAAGCTAAGCCCTAAAGCTACTCCTACTCCTCATGACGTCTGTGAGTGATGCAGCTTCTTATTTATAGACATAAAGAGAAGATCTAGACTCATACACGCTCCCTTGATCTTGGACCTTTAATTCTTCAAATCATTGCTTGCTGATTTTTGTGGCCGTAATGGAATGTGAGCACAAGAGCACACGGATTGCCAAGCTGGCAATCCCACTTCTTTGGAGCTGTGTTTCTTTTACATTGTTTTTAGTGCAAAATTCCCCTTTTTGGTGTGTTAGTTTGTTGCACGTGTGTGTCATCCCTTGTTTCATTTTGGCCAATCATAAGCTTTGGTGACGTTTTCCTTTGATGAGTTGGCACTTGGTACTTGGAATCTTCAAGCCACGTTGTCAATTGAAGGGAAATGGTTTTACCCGTTTGATTTTGAAGTAGGGGTAAACTTGGGACGATGGTGAAACAGTAACACCATTTGTGCCCTTTTCTTCTCTTATTGTTTTCGTTTGACCCGTGACAAAAAGGAGTTTACTTGGGCTTTGTTTATAATAAAGGGATTGGGCTGGTGTTTTGGATTTGGGCTTGGGTAATGGTTTAAAGGGTTTGTATAAAAAGAATTGTTATAAAAAACTTTTTATATAAATTATTTTCAAACAGCTATGTTTGATATTCTTTTTATCAAATAATACATATTAGAATATTCCAAATAATTGATATGGAATCGTAATTTTTTCAATTAAATAACGATCGTGTTATGAAATTTTCGCAATGTTAAAACAATTACTAACTTTATAAAAACTAGTTTTATAAAAGTTACTTATCTTGCACAGAATGTTACCATTTTTTTATCAATACCTCATAAAATTTAGAACTTTAACTAACGTGAAACGGGTCCTGGAATAGGAATCGTTAATAACGAGCTTTAACGAAATAAAAATACGGGACAGTTGTACGGGTTTCTATGACATATAACTAAATTACGGATTTAAATTAAAAAATACTAGTCACGTCTTGATGTGAATGTAATAGTTACTGTTCACAGAGGGACAAAATACGGAAAATGTCACATATGATACTCGTTAATACGAAAAGATGGGGCATAAAGAAAGCTAAATCGGTTAAAAAAACGCAAAAGTTATGCTCGTTTTACTATAAACGGAAATTTCAAGTTTTTAACCTTATTAAAACACACTTTTACTAAAACAATTAGATGTGATTGAACTTATAGACTATATTGTGGTTTTAATCAAAGTACTATATTACTAAGGGAGTTCATAAATGAGGCCTCTTCGGGTGGCGTATCGAGAGTTGTTGGATTTTACGATTTTAAAAGTGTCCTAGTCCTCATAGTTCAACTACTCGGGACTCTTAAATTATGTTAGACCGACTCGATAGTATGGATGAGCTACTACGACCTATAAATATCATACAGTGTTTAGTACTTTACGGGAACCTATTTTAGGATATTGGTTGCCTTCGGTTCCTTCGTAACGCATTTTCATTTTGAATACTTTGTGATTTTACCATGTCACTCAAGGTGAGTTTCGTAGGCCCCCTTTTTCTTACTACTTGTTTTATTAAATTTCGGGGGGAGGATTAATGAGTGAATTCTTTGGGACACATGGTTGTTCATTTAAATCTGTATGATATGTCCTGATTACCATTTATTGCCTATGTTACCCTTCTGCCACTAAGTTCCCCTTTTTACTCATGAACACCAGTTTAATTACCTTGGTGGGGTAGACCGCTTGGGGTTATGCTAGATCTTATTCGGGACGTCATCACGGCTCCTTGGGCTGTGGTTTCTAGTTGACAATTGACGATTTAACTTCGGTAGATATAATTCGCTAGGGATGGTTTGGCTACATTCTGTATTGGAGAAATTCGTATGGATGTTTTTGGTTAACATCTGTATCCGTGTTGGGCACAAACTTGGAGTACTGGTTTGATTAAAGTTTATTACGGTTAAGGGTCCGGTTGTCATGTGCTTAGGGCATTAATTTCTATAATAGGGTTGGGACTAATCGAATGTGTGCCATGTTTCTACTATTACTGTAAATCTTGTGGTCCCACGCTATTTCTGTATAAACCTATGGGACATTCACCCAAACAATTTGTTGACCGTTTTTAAGCATGTTTTATCTAGTGTGCTGAGGCATAAGGCTTGGATGGGAGGCCGTTGGTATCAGGTATTAATCTATTGGGAGGGATTCTGATTTCTTAAAAATTCAATGAAACTTTTGTCTTATAAAAATCTTAATGTCTTTTTATCAAAACTATGGGACCTAACGTGAAAACTCTGATCTTTTGTAATGACATTGAATGAATGTTATTTTTAACGTCCATTTAAGGTCGTTTTCTATATCTTGATTTTTGTACTTTGACGTAGCACCCCATTGTTACCTTTCCGCTGCGACCCGATTTTGGGGGTGTTACAAAGCTAATACTAATTTTTATGGTTTTTAACTGTTTTATGACTAATACTTGCAAACTAAAGATTTAAGCTAAAAACTAAACTCAATAAGCATCTAACAACAATAACAAACATTAATAAGCTACTCTAAACTATAATAAGCAGGTTATAAGCAGTAATAAGCTGAATTGCAAATTTAAGCTATAAAATAAAAATGACAACTTACAAGAGCCTTAGCATAAACAAGGCTTATAAGTTTGCTCAAGGAGCTATTCAACAAGCTCCAGCTTATCTAGGATAAGCTGGTAAGGTCCTGGAAACCCATCCAGATCTGGTTTCCCTTCCATTTCAAAGCTGAGGTAAATTTTTGAGTGGAATTTAAGTAACAACAAGCTCGGTTAAGCTTTGAGATCTTAACTGAGTTTACAACTAGCTTATTAGTGAATTTGACAGCTTAATGAGCTTATTTAAACAGTAGAGAACTTATTTGAACCATAGTTGAATTTAAAGCAAAACTTGAAATAGCAATTGAACAATATGAAAATTAACTTTTATTGATTATAAAACCTAGTACAAGCTTATAAAAAGAAGATTACAATATTTGAAAGAACAATAAGCTAAATTACTTGATAAGCTAAAGCTAAACTAATTCTATTTTCCTACACTACTCATACTCCTCGTTTTTTTCTACTGTGTAAGCTTCTCTCCTATTTATAGTGATGTGAGGAGTCTTCTAGATCCAGGGACGCTCCTCCTTCATCTAATCATAGCCCTTGGTTTCTAACCGCCTTTAATCCATCAATCTGAACCATTGATTTGATCACCACGTCATATTATCCAATAGAATAGCTCTGGATCGCCAAGCTATCATTCCAATTTGTCATTGCTTGCGTGGCAGGCTTCTAGAAGGGTTAATTTCACTTAAACGAGGGTAATTAAGGCAGGGTGATTTTGGGGACGGAGAATGAATAGTAAAAAGGGTTTGGCGCCCTTTTTCTTTTCTTATATCATTGTTTGACCCGACGTTGACTTGGGCTTTATAAAAGGATTTGGGCCGTTTGTTATTATACATGGGCTCGTGAATGGTTAAAAGGTTAAAGGGTTTTCGATTTGGACTTAACGACCGTTAGTCATAGGGATAACAAAGTAATAAAAGGATAACACAAAATTTTTGTTCTTCAAGAATATCAGTAGAAATTTTAAATATTGATAAAAGTTTTAAGGTGGTTACTCTCAGCATGGCATGGTCCTTCCTGAATGCATAGATGATCAGGCTATACACCAAATAAATAGGTTATCAGGCTATGTATATTTGAGGGCTAACAATGCGATGCTCATTTTCGTCAAAATAGTGTTATGTATAAAGAAGTACCAAAGAGTTTTATAAGATGACAAAATGATTCACAAGGTGGATGTAAGGTTGTTGATAGGATGACAATAAAATGGTTTGCGAGAAATCGTATGATGGTTTACAAGACAATAGCTAAATGACTCATGGGGTGACAAAATAATTTATGTGATGAAAAATGGTTTCATAAGGTAAGACTAAGATAATTCATAAAGTGATAATAACGTGGTTTTTGAGATGATTGCACAATAGTATATAAGATGCCAAGAAGGTAATTCGTAAGGTATTCGTGAAATGATTGTGAATAGTTTATAAAATGTTAGTTTATTGAATGATGGTAAAATAGTTTGTCAACGATAGTAAAATGGTTTATAAAATGATTGTTTATCAATCAATAGTAAGGTAGCTTGTTAATGACATTGACTTTGTTTATGAGACGATACTAAAATTGTTTATGAGGTGGTATCAAAATAGTTTTTGAAGGAATCACGTGACAGTTCATAATTTAATAGTAAGGAGTTTATGTTGTGGTAACAAATTGTTTATGAATTGATAACAAAATAGTTTTAAAAATTGACCATGGAAATAGTTTATGAGGGACAACGAAATAGTTTATTGTGTGATAATGATATGTTTCATAAAATTATAATGTTTTAGTAAGTGGTTTGCATGAATACATAGAGAGTTGAAATAAAATTGATGAAGTTTTCATAATACCATAATTTGATAGATAATTCGGTTCATTGTTTCTTCCCACCAAAAGACTACATGTTTTCCTTAATACTGCAAATCTCCAATACAAGCTAGTGCATGCATCATGAAGCAAGATGTCTATGAGTGTTGTCCGAACTAACTGGTCACTAGCTCCTTGAGTCTCGGTCCTGACGCTGGGACTCCTGAACTGCAGCCAACTGCTGCTCAATCTTAATACAAGCCTGTCTCTCACGGTTACGAGTAATCTTTACGATTGCCTCCATAGTCTTAATCCGAGCATGCAGTGAAGCATTCTCTGCCTCAACAATGTCTACCCTAAACCTCAGAGCCGTCAGCTCCTCCTGTATGGGCACACCTAATAAATGCTCATGTATGCCTCGTATAGCCTCCCCGTGTTGGGCTTGTGTCCTTACAACAGCCGCTGCAGGAAAAGCAACTACAACGACGGGCTCTGGGTGAATGATATCCACCTTGATATCGATTGGGTCCCCAAGATTATCCTCAGCAGGGACAGGAATAGTGGGTACAGCCATAACCTACACAAGCAAGAGTTTATATAAATTGTCTTTATTTGAAACCATGCAAGATGCGTGCAGTATGAAAAGTAAACACGATGCAAGATGATGTATGGTGAATGAATATGCACACATGGCAGGGATAGGGATGAAAATGTTGCTATGGTGGAATGGATATTGCTTCATGGGTTACGAATGGACGATTGGTATGATGAGTGATGTTTAGAGTGGAACGATGGTATAATTTATATAGATAGATTAATGTTTAGGGACTACGAGTTTATAGTATACTTTGTCTTAAGAAATGTTCTTGTATTTATATAATGACTCTTATATAAATAAGTGTAAAATATACGCAAAGGTAGGTAAAAGTTTATATTATATATTCTATATATATATATATATATATATATATATATATATATATAAATATATATATATATATATATATATATATATATATATATATATATATATATATCTAATATAATCACGTAAGCAAGTGGACAAGTAGTGTGTATGCAAATGAAAATTTTTTATGCGATGCAATGTTTATGATTACGGTTATAGTCTAGGTAAAATATGAAACCTAGTTCTCTATAACCTTGGCTCTAGATACCAATCTGTAAAAAACACCTCTAAAAACGGGTCGGCGCGAATAGGTGTCGGAGCATTACTTTTCAATGGAGTACTTTTGCACCAAGATTGAGAACGACCTCTATATGAGTCGTTTAAAAATGTACATTGGATTAAATAAACCGTGTTTGTAAAAAGCCCGGAGGCTTAAATTGATCATCCCATGAAAAACTGTAAAGATTTTTAAGACATAACAGGTTATTCCCAAATTATGTTAATGCTCCATAAATCTTCTAATTGGAATGGACTCCAAAAATGGTGACCACCAAAATTGTATCATTGTTTCTGTTCCTTATTGACTGAGAAATACATGCTTTAAACGTCAACTTAAAGTTGGTTGAATCACTGGTTTAGTAATATGTATAAAGTAGGACCGCAAGATTTCTAAAATGTGTGATAAGGATACGACATAACAAAATACAATATCACAAAAGTAATTACGAAATGCACTAAGCTCATGACACTGAAGCTCAACATATATGTATGCAATTTAATGCAAATTGTTCCGACATGGTATACATGACACTAAAGCTCAACAAATTGTTCTGACATGGTATACATTCGTTGTCCGGCAAACTGGCACAGTGAGCGCTACTCACCCGAACGGGGATGTCAATCCCAAATAGATCTATTCCTAACATTCACGCTTACAATCCAGTAATTAACAGTTCATGATTCATGAGCATAGTGGGTTATAGCTACTTAGGCAAACTCGTAATTTGTATAAAAGTGTACTTGCGTCCAATCGTAAAACAATGCATGTTTCTCACCCCCAAAGTTGTAAATCATTGTAATTGCATAAAAGCGGGGCTATGAACTCACCTCAAGTGATTGTGTTGATAATACAAATCAAGTATGTAAATCGTCTCGGGAAATCCGAATGCAACCTAATTAATTATAGGTAGTATGAGTATAATGCATTTTATATAAATACAACATCACAAGTTATATAGTTACACCACCACCTAATAGTTCTCGTTTGATTTTAAAAACTTGAAATAATAATTAAATCGTACTTTGTCAAATAAAGGTATACGTGTTGATATCCGCAAAGAAAATATTATTTTTGTTCATCAATGTATTATTTATTAATAATATATGATTTAATATTTTTATTGATTACGTATTGATATTATATAATTAATTTATGTAAATTTTATAAAACTACTTTTATATATTTAATCCTCTTAACCTTTAAAAACTCATAACTTATTCATTTTAATTCAGTTTCGCTTGTTCTTTACATGTATGGAATTGTGACGAGATAAACTATCAAAATATTACATTTATAAAATTTATAAAAATATGTTATGAACAGTAACAGTGGGTTAGAATTTATAAAAACACTTTTTATGTATTTGATTAACGTAAACTTGCAAATGTCATAACTTCTTCGTTATAGCTCGGTTTTTCGAGTTCTTTATATGCTTACGATCCTTATAATATGTACTATTTTCTAAAAATGATTCCATTATTTTATAAAATTGAATTCTAAACAAAAGGTATAAAAACAGTGGGTTTTTATATGTTTTATAATTTAGGTTTTATAAATCCATTTCTTGAGAAATTTTGTACAAGTCTTTTGCCATACTTTATACCATAAGTCTTACTTATGTTAGGTCCTCTAATTTGTCCATCCAAGATAAAGTGTCCTCATAATATTTGTACATAAACTTTGTAAATAAAACTTTCCATACAAATTAATTTATAAACTAAACATATAAATTATTTAACACTTATATAAAGTGTGTACTTCCATTTTAAACATATTTCACCGATACATATATATAAATTCGAATCTTATATGAGCTTGTAATGTTTCATAAATTATAAAAACAAACCTAGGTGATGATGAACATAATAACTATTATGTAAAACATGTAATGTAACACTTGAAAAGATTAAGGTTTAAGAAGACCTTATAAGTGTGAAGGATGAAGAAGAACATAAGATTAAACCCTAACTATCAAACCCAATTCGAACCCTAATAGAAACACTAACTTTGTTCTTGATTAACCCTTGCTAGAATAATTACCCAAGCTTCCAATATACTTTAAACCACCTTAGATAATACCCTTGATTACTTGTATACTTGCTAGAAGAAAACTTATGAATTGTTCTTGGTTGCAAAAGGAGAGCCGTGGGTTTTTTTTTGTAGGAAAAGGGAGAGAAATGTGAAGTTTACTTGCTTATTTAGAAAGAGTGTATGTTATTAATCCTATTACCTTCCTTTTATAGATAGAGGTATTGTTGAAACAACCTTAGCATCACATGGTTTAGGAGATGGTATTGGTACATGGTGTAAGACAAAGGACATAAGATTTGAAAATTTATGGAAAGTTGGGTTTGAGGTGTACTTGGTGTAAGAATAAGCATGTGCTAAATAAAAGAAGTAAACTTTGAAATGGTCTTGTGTTTTATTCATTATAGATCCGGATCTACGCTTATTAAGGTAAGGAGTTATTTAATTTTTGTGTGTTGGGTATTAAAGTGGGTATTTATTTGAGTATAGATGGGTATTGGTGCTTCCGTGTATGCATAAATGTATTTTATTGCGAAACATAAGCGTTTTACATAACCAATAAAAATAACATATAAAAAGTTATAAATTATTCTCGTAATACTAATATAACACTTGCTTGATGTAAACTTTTACTTGTTTGATCTCCGTTTACGTTGAATGTTGATTTTTAGTTTACGCGATTTAACTAAACGATGAAAATTAAAAGTGACCGCGAAAAAGTTTAAAATAAATAGTTGAGTGTTTATTGACATAACAAGATATGAAAATGCGGATTGTTACACAAGTCCTTGCCCCTTCATATATAGACTGAATAACTTTTATGTATCATGTTGGGGTTCCTTTGTCACTTAGAGTCCTCCAGATCAACTCCCGTGGAACGTTGTCGTATGCCTTCTCAAGGTCTAGAAATGCCAAATGCAAGTCCTTTTGTATTTCTCTATACTTCTCCATAAGGCTTCTAATAATGTGGATAGCCTCCATGGTAGACCTTCCCGGCATAAATCCGAATTGGTTTTCTGAAACCTCTGTCTCTTGTCTTAACCTTCTCTCAATAACTCTCTCCTAGAGTTTCATGGTGTGGCTAAGAAGTTTAATGTTTCTATTCTCTCTAAATAAGAATTTTAATTACCTAATCGAACTAAAATTTATTTCATACTGCTAAAGACAATATTACATAGACGCGTATGAAACATTGTAGCCGCAGTCTAAACTTCTAATCGCTATCATGCATGTCCAATCTTCTTAATGATCAAGTTTTTTGAGATGACAAATTAATGTGGACCATTTAAACATTGTAGCCGCAGTCTAAACTTCTAATCGCCACCGTTGCTGGCGTTACTACACCTAACGCTCTTACATGCAAATTAAATTGTCGCATTCTACTTAATAGTTTGCAGGTTATTTTGGCATTCCATCTTTGTTTGTTAATAACTCATTTTATATTCGGATATACAACTACTCAATTATCAGTTATCACCATAGATGTTGATACATCCGTCTTTAAGCTATTGAGATTGAAAGCAACTATCTCCATTAGCAAAAACAAGAGAGAAAAATAATGTTTAGGGACAAGATCTTTTTCTTGTTCCCTATTATGGTCACTTTTTTTAAATCTTCCCAATATGGTCACGCTCAACTTCTCAACTGCTTAACTCCACCCAATGTTCGCCACGTGGCAGTTTGCAAGTACATTTACTTTAGGTTAGATGCAGGCGTGACCCACTATTATGGCCCACAACACTCAACCACTACTTTGTCTTATCCTCCACCAAATGCTCAATCGACGGCTGCTCAACCCACAAGTGCTCAATCGGCGGCTACTTACTTTTTTACTTTTTGTTAATAATGTTTAATGTCTAAAATACCCTTATAGCTTATATTTTTTTTATCTTTCTTCCTTTATCTTCTTAGATCCAAATAATCACAAACAACGTGGCAACATGATAGCTTCATCATATGTCATGTCAAGTTGTTTAATTTTTCGCATAACAACGAGATGAATCCATCGTCCTATGGTTGAGACATCACAACAATACTTCGAACATTTTAAAGTGAAACTATCCAAATCTAGTTTTCTATTCGCAAAAACCTAATACATAAACTCTTTGAATTTATCTGATTTGGTTTATGCCAACTGTTTATATCTAGAGATTGAACTGTTGTCCACAAATACCTCCATCGCGTCGATAAAATGCTTGTCCAAAATACTGTGTCGGTTGAAGTAAGACGTGAAAGAATAATATTTAGAATACGATCTGGTAAGCTACTAATGCGGTCGACATCGTTATCGGTTACTGGTGCTTTTGATCGGATGGATATCTTCATGGTTTGGTATTTTATTTTAAAGAATGTTGATACAAATGCGACTTTAACACCTACAGTGAATCATATAATCTACCAAACACGACAACATGATAATTTTACTGTGTAATATATTCATGTATCCTTTCTACTTTGATTGTGGAGTATTTGTGTTTATGAGAATTGCACTTTTGTCCGCTAGATTTTAATCTTGACATATTTTTTGTAAAGTTTGATATCATTCGGGACAATAAATTAAAGCGAAACATAAAGGGTGTTCTGTATCAACTATCAACTATCAACAGTCATCACCATCTTCTTCATCCTCAGATCCTTATTTAGTTGAAATGAGTTCTTCGTACAAATAAATTATCAAAAGATAACCTTATAACCATAGGTTCAGCAACTATGAATGCTTAGAATATGCATCCTTATAACCACATGCTATGAGCAATTAAAACAAAGACTTTTAACAAAACGTGATTTACATTTTTTTGCTAGTGATCGCATTCAACAATGGGCCACTGAAATTCCTTATCAATTAAATGAAGAAATGATTATTGGGGTGGATTTGAGAAGATAAACAAGAAAGAGAAAGAAAAAAAAGTTATAAAGGTATTTTAGACATTTAACATTATTAGCAAAAAGTAAAAAAGTTAGTAGCCGTCGGTTGAGCACTTGTGGGTTGAGCAGCTGTTGGTTGAGCAATTGGTGAGAGATAAAACAATGTAGTGGTTGAGTATTGTGGGCCATGCCTGCATTTAACCCAAAGTAAAATGTACTTGCAAATTGCCACGTGACCAACATTAGGTGGAGTTGAGCGCGACCATATTGGGAAGATTTGAAAAAAAATGACCATAATAGGGAATACGAAAAAGATCTTGTCCCTAAACAGTAATTTTTTCAAAACAAGAAGTTAGCTATAGCAAGATCTTCTAGTGTCTTTGTAGTAGATAGTAGCATCAACTATAGCTTAAGGGATTCTAGTTCTGACACCATCACTTGACTTTTTTTCTTTTTCATGATACTTTCTCCTTGATGACGTATAATAGGTTTATCAGACCTCTGGGCCTGAACCATATTGTCACAATGGGCCCCAGGCCCAATCAAGCAAATAGAAGCAGCTAAAATATGATGGGCCGGAACTAAGCCCAATCCCGCACTGGCACGGCCAAAAAGAAGCAAGATGAATGTGACAAACCCTCTGCGAACCAAGAAACAGCCGCGGAAGGGAATTAGCGTCCGCAAGACACAATTTATTGTGGAACCTTGGCAGACAAGGGACCCACTTCGGCTAACTAACAGAAATAAGCAAAATACTAGGAAAACCTAATATTTGGCTCACCTATAAATAGGGGTACCCTGACACCCCACAAGGTTCGATTTTCTGACAACATTTTACACACATACACTCTGACATTTCCTAACAAAAACATGAATACTTACTCTCACGCCGGAGTCTAATCGTGGGGTCCGTCCCCACGGTAAGACTAATGATTTACTTTTATTTGTGCAGGAAACTATCCAAATCACTTGATTTAGTACAAGATCCAACCCATTTACAGCTAGCTGGCCCGGCCCAACAAGCGATCCAGATCCAATTCAAACCTGTAAAACAAATTGTACTAACAAGTTGGCGTCATCTGTGGGATCCGAACGCAACTACGTTCCCTAAAATAC
>BQNB010100141.1:0-18081 GCA_026074375.1 Tanacetum coccineum | reverse complement strand
TGACAACTGGATATCGATTTGGTCCAGTAAATGAATTGACGGTTGATGAATTTTGATAAAAGCTTAAAACTCCCGATGTATTACAAAAACGCTTTTACAAGTAATATGTCGATTGATTTTAATTTTCTGGATTATCACTAACGTAAACCTGCAGGTTAAAACGGTGGTGACAGTATCCCAATCAACCAAAGTCGATTCATTACCACATGTTCATGCTCATTCTACAAAGACAATCTATCATGAAAGCTCAAGATTTAAAGACAAAGACTTCCGCTAACTCTGATTTGAAGCTTTCAAGATGAGGCATAGTATGAGAATGTTGGCCAAAGACACAAGATCGCAAGATGGCAAAGACGATGAAGACAATGACAAAGGCTCAAAGTCAAGATCACAAAGCATGAAGGATCAAACCTACAACAAATAACAAAGAGAAAGACCAAGACCACATGAGCTTAACGACAAAAGCAATCTCATTGATCTCATGAAGGAGTGTCTTCAATGAACTCACTTCGGGGGAGATTGTTAGCCTCAAAATATTGAGTCGAACATGAAGTTCGTCCATTATGAATGTTAGTCTCGGTCAATCAATTAGTTAACGTTGTAATAGGAAAGTATCGGGAATCGGGCTCGATAGTTAATCTAATATTGTATATGTTTCGGGTTTAATCCCAAGCAAAACCCGAGCCCGGGTCCTAGTCAAATATCCTGAACGTCACTTAATGTGTCGGGGTAGGATTTAGTGAGAGATATATCGGTGGTAGTAGCTTTCGGCATTTTGTCACCTAAACAAGTTATCAACAACATAAGATGTAAAACAAATATAATAAAGAAAATAAAGTTTTGACAAATGTGGGACAAGGATTACTTCGACTCTAAAAGTAAAAACCTAAGAAGTGATCCATATGTTCCTTAATTTATTTTTGACTTAATCTAGGATGTCGAAGAGTATATATTAGTTATATATTTCAACATCAAGACAATAACCCAAACACTCCCTTATTAATGCAAAAAAAATTCTAAGTTTGTTGAAAATTTTGCGTTAAGTAAATATTTTGTTGACAAGTATAAGTTTATTATTTCTGACTTTGACAAAGGTTAAATAGTGTTTGTTTTGACTTAAAAACATGTTTTAAAATGTTAAACCAAATGCCCCTTTATTTTATACCTTTCATAAAATGTATCAATATATATATATATATATATATATGAATTATATATTTTGATGACTTATACAAGTTAGTTAAGTGTTTATACGAGTGACAAAACTATAGTGATGGTCATTTCGACTCTAAAAATTGATCCTAAGAAACGAACCAAACACTCCTTTATTTTTATAAAATATTACTCATTGATTTGAAAAATATATACATAAGTTTAGATAATCAACACTTGATTATTTTTAACATGTTTTGGCATTAATCGACAATGTGTAAGTTTAGAAATGCATATATGCGAAAGTTCGGCCGTATGTTCATAAGCATACATGTTCTTAAAATTTTTTTGACTCAATAAGTGTTTTGATTCAATCCTATCAAGGTTGTAGTGTTCCTATGACTACGGGTATCATTGTAGTTATGGAATTCCTAGACCAAAATAAAAAGTATGAAAATAATGAAGAACACCCAATTTTGATTAAGAGCAAAATTGGATGAAATCAAATGAAAAGAATGATGGAAAACTTACAATAGATGTTGTTGATTGTCTTGTTAGTGAAAGCCCCTTGCGAATTTTGGTTAATTAGGCGATTTGAAGATTGGTTTTTGAAGGTTTTTGGCTATGGTGTTCGTCACCAGCGGGTAGGAGAAGAGGAATGAAAAAAATGATGTGTTTGCATAAAAATTCGTCTATAAATGGGTGTTTGTTTTTCCAGATAGGCGGTCCCCTTAATTAATTAAGGGGGCCGCCTACTTTACATTGCCGGTCCTCTTAATTTTAAGGGGGCCGCCCCCTGAGAAAAAAAAAATTCTTCGAACTTTGGCCAGTTTTGTAAATAAAAGTGATAATTGACATTTTAATTAACCTTTCGTTAAGTAAAAAGTTCTTGGATTATTTCGGACGAGATAATCAAGACGTCAATTCGAGAGGTGATTTGAGGTGAGACGAGAATGGATAGCGAAGATAATGAAATAATAAGACGTAGTTGAAGATTTCAACTAGTTGATTCCGATAGACGTAGATGATGGTTGACACGTGCACGGATCCGAGGCAATCGTCGAGGTCGAAGGGAGTTTGTTTCATCCATAGTGTGTCTATGATATTCGCGCGACTAATCCTACTTCTATGTTAATTGTTAACCACTAGCTTGCTCTTCTTCATCTAAGTAAGTTTGCTACGTGGTCATAGAAGATTTCCATTTTGTAGACGTATGACTATAATCTACATGAAATAATAGTTCATAGTGAACTAATCTCTTCAAAGCTAGAGAACCAACAAATGGTATCTTTAGAGACTACACTATTTTCTAAGAACTAATTATACTACAACATCATAGTAACACATAGACATTTACTTATAATCTATATTCTACGAAGATGAAAAGTGAGACGTACCTTAGTCTTTAGAATTATCTCCATTAATGTCTTCATAATGTAAATGATAAGGGTTCATGGGAACCTTATCATGAATTCCTTAATCTAGAGACAAAGAATGTTTGTAGAGAACACACCACTTCAAGGTTGCGATGGCTTAGCCATTTGGTCCCCAACATTTCATGTATCCGAAGTCATTATTTCCGTATATGTTTTGCATTTGGTTTTGGCACATACATGGTGAACAACTTCCACATTGAGTGAAACTAAGTGGATGTGAATGATTCCTTATTATGTGATTAGGATAGTTTTGTCTACCTTGGTCTCTCCTAGGTTGAGGTGTTCTAGACTGAGGACGAGGACTATGAGTCTTTCTTGGAGGTGGAGTTTTAGACCTCATTGTGGGTTTAGTAAATCTGACTCCGGGTTTTAAGGAGGGTTTGTAAAAATGTTTTACCTCATCATCGCTTGCAATAGGAATTTTAGTATTGTTTATAAGTATAAATTTTGGTTTTGAATTTGATTCTATCAATTTTCTTTTTACTCAACTTTTTGGGCTTTTACAAACTTTACTTCTTTGGTTTCGCTAGGTGACCCTTTGGTAAAATTAAAACCTAACCCGAATTTATCTCCGGAAGTTTTTTGAGAATTTATTATTTTCTTAAGTGAGTGACTACTATCATTAAATTGATTTAGCCTAGATATTTCTTTTCTAAGCTTCTCATTTTCAAGCTTAAGGTCTTGACATAATTTACATTCTTCAATTACTTCCTTACCTTTTTCTAACCTAGATAGTCTATCTTTTAATTCTAGTACTTCATTTTCTAATTCTATTTTAGCTTGTTTTAGAGTTTTATTTTTAGCCATGACTTTCAGTCCTAGTTTGTATAGTCTACTATATTCATTATCTAAGTCATTTTCGTCTAGTGATGATTGGTCATCACTAAAGTATTCAGTTTCGGAAAGTACCTCATTTGAAGCTTTAGCCATAAGACACTTTTCGTTATTTGTCTTCACCTCTTCATCTTCGTCGCTATCACTCCAAGATCCTCCAACAAACGCTTTTTGATTTTGATATCTTGATAGTTTTGGACATTCTCCGACGAGATTATTTGGATCTCCACACTTAACGCATTTTCTTTCGCCTTTGCCATTTTTGTGGTATTTATTTCTTTGGAATGATTTTCTCTCTTCATGTGGTTGTCTTACGAATCGTCCTCGTCTTTTGAAGAATTTCTTGAAGTCTCTTACGGCCATGGCGTATTCTTCATCTTCACTATCGGAGGTTGAGTTATCATCATCACTAGATTCCTTTCTAGCTTTCAAGGCAATAGATTTACTTTGTTCTCTTTTGCTTTTGACGGTTTCGGAATCTTTCTAAATTACTTCTTCATAAACCTTTAAATTTCCAATGAGTTCGTCAAGTGATATAGTTGTTAGATTCTTTGATTCTTTAATCGCCGTAACTTTTGCGCGCCATTTAGGATGTAATACCCTAAGAAATTTCCTTACACAATTCTTGCTAGAAAAACTTTCATCAAGTGCTTTTAGACTAGTAATAATAGTGTTAAATTTAGTAAATACATTATCTATTGATTCCTCTTCCGGAATCATGAATTGTTCATATTGTTAAACAAGAAGATCTATTTTGTTAGCTTTGACTTGATTATTACCTTGATGAGTGATTAACAAAGTATCCCAAATTTCTTTTGCGGGTTGACACGTAAAAATTCTTTCATATTCTTTACGTGGTAAAGCATTATAAATTACCATTTTAGCTTCATTATATTTAGCAAGTTTCTTTTTAAGATCATCGTTTTGTTTATGAAAAGGTACAATTTCATACTTTTTAGTTTCGAGATTATTTTGAATAGGAGGAAAATCATCATCGGTAATAATACGCCAAAGATCTAGATCTTTTGACTTCACAAAAGTTTCGAATCTATTTTTCCAATAAATAAATCCATCACTTTCAAATAGTGGTGGTCTTTGCATAGATTGCCCGTATAAATATTTTTCGGATTCCATAGATCGATTCAAGTTTTAAAATACAATTTATTTTAAAAATCTTTTTTAACGTGCCTCTTGATACCAATTGTGGAAAACTAGAAGAGGGTTGAATAGTTTACCGCTTTTTGATTTAAGGTTTATGTTTGTTTGTAAAATTTAGATTTGACTTATTGTGAATTCAATGCTTGCACAATATGAACAATATAAGTATATGAAATGATAACGTAAGACAATAGATAAGAGTAACAACAATCAAACCACAACGCGAGGATTTATAGTAGTTCGGTAACGAAGCACCTCTTCGCCCTACTCCACTCCCCGAGCACCTAACTCGAGAGTTTTCTTCACTATGTCAACAAACTCCCTTATGGCGGAGAAAACCGTACACAACGTTGCTTACACCGATTTACGACACAAAGCTAAATGTCGAGTTCTAATCTTAGCTAGAACTAATCTATCATAACACAACTTCACGACTTGTTCACGACTTCACAACTTCACGACTTCTTCACAACTTCAAGACTTCTTCACAACTTCACTTCACCACACTACTTATATCACTACTATCAAACACTACTTGGTAAGATCACCAAGATCACCACGATCTAACTATACTTACAAAGATCGCCACGATCTAGCTTACTACACACAAATACAAGAAATACAATTGATTACAAAATTAATATGGATGCCACAAGATTTGCAATATACACTTGAGGTGTAATACTTCTTTCACTTGATGATGAAATAATTCTCTCTTGCACTTGAGGATTGAGCATTGGATCATGATGTAAACAAAACTTTATGATTAAATGATCCAAAGGATATTAGTGAGATGTGTGGGCTATTTTAGAGCAGAAAGAAGAGTGCAAAAGGTGTAGAAAATTGTCAGGAATATCCCAGTATTTAATGGACAAACCGGTGGAGCATCAGTCAATGGGCCGGTCCCCTAAATAAGGTGGGGCGTGGATCCCCCTTAAATTAAGGGGGGGGCTGCCGTGTATTTAGTGCCGGCCTAGACATTGGGCTCTCGATTTGTCTATTGCGTAGGGGATTTTTAAACTTTTCTAGCCGTTTAGGTCCGATAATTTGAAATTTCAAAATGTTTATTTTGAATAAAACATTTCTTTTATTTAGAAAATGTTTGTAATGTTTATAAAAATGATTTACAATATTTTATAAAATGGAGGTTGAATACAAAAAATTTCCTTGGATCATAAAATGCATTAAGCATTTATTTATTCAAACCTTGAAGTGATATAAATTTCGAAATGAAAAAATTTACTACTAATTACTTGTTTACATTTGATTTTACATTGAACGTTTTTATATTTTGTGATTATCAAAACGTAAAGATGTGAGAAATATTAGTAATGTTTTTAGGCATTATATTTTATCAACAACGTATTATAAAGCTCGTCTTTTGGACACCTTTGCCTTTTAACAAATACAATACGTTAATGAACAAATTAGCCAATTGCATATGCTTAAGTGTATATAAAATGTCAACCGAACCCAAAACCGAATTCATACAATACGTCTTTTGTGCCATTGTTTCAAATCGAAACAAAAACCGAATTCATAAAAATATAAATTTTATTATATATTTATATGCATAAATTTTTTTTTATAATTTTTTCTTAGTAAAAAAATATACTTTTTTAGCTTGAAATATTTTTTTTTATTAAAAATCAATATGAGTAAATTTTATAAAAATATAGATAATGTAATTCAGGTTATTTGGGTCATCTCAAAAATTGTAACACATTCAAATTCACTTTTCAGTTCGGTTAAATTCAATTTGAATTCGGTTTGGTTTTAAAAAAGAATATATATACTACAACCGAACTGATGAACTGTCACACCCCGTCAGCGGTGAAAACATGGGAATGCGACACAATGATTCACATTGCATAAGATACAAGATCATACCGTATATTATTTACAGATGTTTAATTTACAAAGTTTACAATTTCAAAACCTTGAAAAAAGTCAAACTATTGTCTTTCAATAAACTCCCAAATGTACTCATCCCTAGTCCTAAATACTTCTCATTTACCTTGTTAACGACACAGCTAAAAATGATACTCAAAAACGTCAACAATAATGTTGTTGAGCTCATAGGTTTGACCTTAAACACAGTTACTGTGCCAATATCATAAACAGTTGGACAATTGTGCTATATAACAATGAATATATGCAGATCAATCATAAACCCATGACTTAGCATCCCTGCTAATCATGTACCAAGATCTAGCATCCCCGCTAGTCTTATCACTAGTGCTTACCAACGCTCTTAAGGTCGCAACCTCGATGACATACCACACCTAAAGCCTACCAGTTGGAGCTATATTTATGGTGAAGAACCACACAGAAAGATCACATAGCATAGCATTCTGACACATATTATTCACATAGTAGTCATAAGTACATTAGTTGTCCCAAAAACAAAATCATGTTTTGCACAGTTCAAAAAACAGTTCAAAACACATATGAGTATCATTTTTTCCCAACAAAAAAGATTTAAAAAGTGGGGCTACGAGAACTCACCTTAACAGATGAATATAACCGCACTGATAATCTCTACACAATGAAACCAAACAATCTCTACTCAAGTACCAAAAGCCTCTACAACGCATAGCGGTACCCGACCACGACCTAACATTGATTTTACCTTATTAACATCCCGTACAATATTTCCTCGTTGTACAAGCGTTCGTCTTTACTCACACCAAAATCCTCATTCTTTCACAAAAACCCCCGTTCTTATCTCAAAACTCTTATTTCTGTCACAAACCTTTATTCTATTACAAACGTACAAAAACGTTTTGACATCATGGTTGTGTGGTACTTTAAACAAGACAACTTCATGCACTTGGGCTAAGTGCGACATCAATACAAACACTCAAACACACTCAAATCAACTTAAAACGAACCAACTGACCAACGGTCCGAGAGAATCCGACGAGAAATAGGTAGGAATTCAATGATAAAAAATAAACGAACAAACATTTCCGGAATCGATACGATATATAAATATATTATATGCTATAATAAATAAATATATATATATATAAATATATATATATATATAAATATATATAATATTTTAAAATAGAAAAAATAATATTTTATTTTTATTTTCATCTTCTTATCGGGCTTAACGATGTAATTAAACGAAAAAAATATCATCGCCTTCTTATGTTCAATGCTCAATTGGCTTCCCCCCCTTAAGTTTAATGTTTAACACAATTAACCATTTTGTCCTTTATCGAGTTGACACAAAATAATTCTTCCTCTTTATTCCAAAAGTTCTCAACAAAATGCCAAAAAGTTCATATTTTAATGCGTTTATCAAAACGTGACCAAAAATTCGTCCATTTTAAGTCATTTTCCACTTCCGTAACTATTATAAATCAGTTCATTCGTTTTAGTATCCAAATTATCAAAATTTTCTTTATTGGGCCCGAAAGCCAATGTTAGTCCTTCAACTTTTAAGTCCATCTTGCCACCTTTAAAATCTAATTTGAGTTTAAAAGTCCACTTACTAATCATTGGGCCTTGTGGTCCATTAGAATTTCAAGTTTAGCCCGATATTTAAACAAGGTTCATAAAGACCAAAATCCAATATTTAAGTTTACAAGTCCAATTCAAAACAAAGCCCAACGTAACCCGAATCCAATAAGCCGAATTCAAATGGGCCGAAACCCAATAACCATAAGCCCAATATGTAAGCCGAAACCCATTAAATCATAAGCCCAATATACAAGCCGAACTCAATTAAGCCGTAAGCCCAAAATACACGCCGAAACAAATTAAACCATAAGCTTGAAAATATAAGCCGAAACAAATAAGCTATAATGCTTAAAATATAAGCCGAAATCAACAAGCCATAAGCCCGAAATGTAAGACGAACCAAATAAGCTATATTGCTTAAAATATAAGCCGAAATCGATAAGAGTGTACCGAGGACAAAACACCGAAATGAGTTTTCGAAAATATTGGGTCAATCCTGCAAAACATCACAAGCACAAACAACGAGAATCGGAAGAGTACAAACCTCCTCACATCACATTAGAAATAAGAAAGAAAATAGAAGGATAAGCATGGGGTGCCTCCCACGAAGCGCTTTGTTTTTGGTAACCGAGTCACATAGCTTGACTCGATCCCCAATTTTTGGTCCTTGGAGAAAATGTGGTGGAGGATCCTGGACTACCTGGGTGGTTAAGTTCCCTCCGAAGTAATGCTTACACGATGACCATTCACCTTAATGTTCGGACCAATCGGGTTGTGATAAACTCAATTTTTCCGTATGGAAAAAAAACTTTGGTGAGGTGAATGGTCCTGACCAACGAGTTTTATGCTTTCAGTGAATATCTTTAAGACGAGGTTGAAGATTAAACTCGTTCACCAACATAAAAATGGTAGTTTCGGATCTTTAGGAGTCATGATTGCTTCTTCGTCCTCTCTTTATATATCAAAAGGAATTCTCGTAAGCTTGATCATGAAGCTCATTAAGTGTTTCTTAAGTGTAAGTTACGGTGATGCCCACGGTTTTAAAATCGAAGTTGGCATGTTTCAAAGCCCAATATGCTTTATGCTCTACTCTAGATAGGTAATTGCAAGTCTTTCGTACACTGCTTGTAGGGGTACAACCAATTGGTGGTCTTAAAAGTGTACGAAATGCAATAAAGCGTCATCTAGTTTGTCGGACACGTGGTATATTTTCTCCATACCGTCCTTTCTAGATTACCATTTCAAAGCCTCGATTGGGACACCGACTTGCCTACTAGTTTGAGGGTGGTAAGCGGTATAAACGATGAGTGATCCCCATACTTAGGTCATTATTTTATGCAAACTGATCATTACTAAAATGGGTCCCATGATCGCTTATAAATTTGCTCTAGGCAATTCCGAATCGGGCGTAAAGAAGATTTTAAAAACTTAACTATAATTCTAGCATTCATTTGTGGGGAGCGCTTTGCTTCAACCATTATGAAAGATAATCAACGGAAACGAGGATGTATTTATTCCCATGTGAAGACGGAAATGGTCTCATGAAATCAATACCCCATACATCGAAAATTTTACAAACTTGGATAGCGTTTTGAGGCATTTCATCTCGTTGTGAAATTTTGCCTTGTCTCTGACACGTATCACAAGATTTGATCATCGTATAGGCATCTCGATATATGGTAGGCCAAAAGAAACCAGCATCAAATACTTTTCGAGCGGTGAGATTTGCACTATGATGGCCCCTGGTGGGTCCTTCATGACAAGCTCTGAGAATATCAATAGCTTCTTGCCCATGCACACACCGTCGAATGATTTGATCTGCACAAATACGAAAAAGATAGGGATCGTCCCAGAAATAATGTTTAACGTCCTTGAAAAATTTCTTCTTTTGTTGAGTCGTTCATTCTTTGTTGATAATTTTCCGCATGGTTATTTGCATAGTCCGAATAAAACCATGGGGTTCTCTCCTAGTTAATGCACCAAGAGTTCTCTAAAGCCGAAAATTTCTCATTTATGTCTTTGCTTTCGAACACATCCTTGAGGATCTCAAGTCTAGATATATTGATTTCTGCCGTTAGGTTCATTCACTTCCTTTTTTTTATCACGGATGGTGATATCAAATTCTTGTAGGATAGATGAATCACCGGAGCACCTCGCTTGGCGTCTTGTTTGTTCTAAGGTTCTTTAAAGCCAAGTGATCAGTATACACTATGCTTTTAGATAGAACAAGTTATGGACACTGAAATTTTACAAAAGCATATACAACGGCAAGCATTTCCTTTTCCGTAGTAGTGTAATGAATTTGAGCTTCGGTCATTGTCTTACTAGCGTAATGTATAGGCTGAAAGTGCTTCATCTTTCGTTTTCCTAAAACCGCACCGATCGCAAAGTCATTTGCATCACACATAAGTTCGAAAGGTAGGTTCCCAATCGGGACCAACTAAGATCGAGCTTTGGTAAGCTTCTTTTTAAGAGTCTGAAAAAGCATCATACAATCCTTAGATAACACTAAGACGGTTGGGCGAGCAGGCTGTTTCTTTTCAGAGGACAGGTGAGTCTATTGGTCTAGCTATTTTGGAAAATCTTGTTGAATATCGTCACTGATGAACAACCTGCATGACCTAAGAAACTCCTAACTACTTTTTACGGTGTCAGGTGAGGTTAGCGTAGCGATAACATACGACTTAGCACGATCGCCTCAATTCCCGACTTCGAAATTTTATTGACTTTACAATTAATATGTGTTTTTTCTTTTTTTTTCTTTTTTTCTTTTTCTACTTTTTTTTCTTTATTTCACATAGTGGGCACTTCTACCTTCTTAAGAACTAATTCGTGTCTTACACCATTTTATGCATCTTTCTAAATTGGAGAGGCACGATACATAAACTATCCCCTAAATCCGGAAATATTCCACATAAACACTTCCATAGTCTTTTCGATCATATCATGGAATATGGCCATCATACACCTTTGGAAAGTACCTAGAGCATTACACAAACCAAATGGCATGCGACGGTACCACCGGAATAAAGTTTCCTCTACCGGGCATGAGAAAGTTAGTTTCTCTCTGGTCTTGGGGGTCTATTGGTATTTGGACAATACCTTGAATAATCCATCTAGAAAACAATAAAACTCAATTTTTGGCTAGATCTTTCTACATTTGTTCCTTAAAATTTGCATGGAAATTGATCTTTTCGAGTTGCTTTATTTAACTTCCTTATCAGTCGAACAACTATCCACACCTGGTGAACTATACGTGTTGGGAATTAATTCCATATCTATTCATTAGCAACAACGGTTATTCCACTTTTCTTGGGAACACAAGTGCACTGGTCTTACCCATGGTGTGTCGGAGATGGGTAAATCATACCAGCAATCATGTGGTTTTAAGGACCTCCGCTTTTGATTACCGTCGTGATGATTTTTGGGTTAACTCCATCTGTTAACTTTAAACCGTTAGGTTGTAATCGTCCTCCATCTAAGATTTTGTTTGTACAAAAACGTGGGTCGATACCTTGATGTCGCGGTGATTTTCCAAGCAATGACCCATTATGAGATTTAAACACGCTTTTTTTAAAGAGAGCTTCTTTTTCATCGATCTATTTAAACCTTTTGCAATAATCATGGTAACATGTCGTTTTCTTCTAAGTTAGCATATTCCAAGTTGCAGACGGTAAATCTTTTCAATTCATTAATTCCCGGATGGCACTTCAATGAAGATTTTTTGGGCACCTTGGTAAACTTCATTTGTTTAGGTCCATCGGAGGAAGTTAAATAGGGTCATTATTTTTACAATTTTTCCAATTAGCAAATATTCTCCCTCCGGATCGCGATCGGCTTGGATCGGTATTTCGGTGAAATGGAATCGTCTTAAGATGTATTGCTGTGGTTTTTCCAAAATGAATTTCGGAAGTTAAACAGGCTCAGTCGTCGGGGGTGGGATTGCCACCAGAAGAATTAGAAAAATCCTAGGTAAGAAATTCCGGAGCATTAATTATCCTCACAAACATGTATCAAATATGCAATTCGGTTTATCATTAATTGTACCCCACACGACGAAACGCATCGGGGTTTTGGCGCCGTTGCCGGGGAGTGAATAGTTTAATCTTTATTCTTATTAGTATTTCTAACCTTTAACTTGTTTAGTGAAAAATTAATTTAATTCTGAGTCATAACTGCTAATTGTCTAGTTTAATTGTGTGTTTAATTTATTGCATTTAATTTGTTTTAAATAGTATTATGTTCTGATTGATCGCTTGATACGGCGTATCCACCAGTTGGATGCGGCGTATCTAACCTTCTGTTTAGGACAACGTATTGATTTTTTAGTCTAAACAGGGTATCTGTTTTCTAACAACATGGTGTATTCTGAGAACTCAATACGGCGTACTGCTATTCAAGAGACTTATACGGCGTATTCTTGTCAATAGGATACGACGTATCAGTCATCTGATACAGTACCGGTTATTCATATTCGGTTTTCTGTTTCATCTTATGTGGTCTCTCCCGTGAGAGCAGATCCTATTGATCATCTGTGCTTATTTACAGGAAACAGTTTGACGAAAAAGGATAGCAATGACAGCACCTGACCTGAATGGAACCAATACCCGCCCTTGCCTTTCCAACCTTAATCCTGCTGAACTAAAATCTGACAACTGTTTAAAATAGAAATCAACATGGAGATAATCATGAAGCTAAGAAATAACGCCTATAATGGAGATGAAGCAAATGACGCAGCTGACCATATTACTAGCTTCCTCCAAATAATTAATCCAGTTAAAACTCCCGGTGTCTATACGAAACAACTATGCGTCCTGACATTTCCATACTCTCTAACTGGGAAGGCACATAGGTGGTGGGCACACGAAGGAAATTCCAAGATTACTTCATGGGTAGAGATAGTTGATAAATTCTTCTATAAATACTACCCACTATCTCATGCGAGTAGAATGGATTGCACTAATGGAGAACGTGAAAGTCACAAAAGATTTATGAATTGGTTGAGCTCAAAATTCAGAAACCCTTGGAAACTAAAAACTGCAACCAAAAATGCATTGTGGAATTTTTTGGAAAAGGGATACGATGATGATTCACTCGTTAATGATAAAGAGTCAAGTGATGAAGAATGACGAACCAAAACTTATGGATAACCAAGACACAAATCCGTCCGTCGATCCCTACCTAAATTCTATGGAGGAGAATAATAAGAGCCACCATATGAAGTGCAATTGCGGGTCTAAAAAATTCATCCCAAATGACGCACCACACTCCAACGAAATAAACCAACCAAACAAAGAAATACGTAAAGTGGACAGATTCGAGGTGATCAAATACTCGATTGGGAACAACAAAGAATTTATGGGAATTCGCACACTTAAACACGACTCTTGGGCCCAAACTGTTGACGGAGTATCCAGTGTCTACCTTGATATCTTCCGCAAAAGGGATGAAGGATGAACCGTACACCGCACCAAGTGCTTACCGGGAGACAACCCGGTTGTTTTTAATTATTTGTCGCACTTTAATTGTTTGAATTTAATTATTTATTAAGTCTGTCTGCCCAGACATTACATACGGCGTATCAAACCCCTTAGGATACGACATATGCTTGTTTGGGCCATTATCAGTCTTTATTTTCCAATATTTAATTTCTAGTACTTTTGATTGTTTCCACATGTTTACATACGGCGTATCCTAGGATTTGGGATACGGCGTATTGTAACTTGTACAGTTGTATGTTTAATTGTTTGCTTGTTTTGTAAGATAGCAAAAGTACGATTTGCACGAACGTCTTCTAACTTTCATGCAGGACCTTGCTGCAAACGAATTCAACTCATTGGTATACTCTGAAAAACACATCGTGTTGACCTCTCTTGGGCATTCTAAAGCCCTCGTCAACACTCTTTTTGCTCAAATACTCAAAATGGAGAACCATCCAGAGCGAACTAACAGGGAGTTTCCTCGTTCTAATTCTTTATCCTATAATTCTTTAAATGTTTTATCTATACAACGAGGACGTTGTATAATTTAAGTAGGGGGATGGAGAATTAGAACGTACTTGTCCTTATTTTCACAAATAAGATGCTATATGCTTAAAAATGCCTAAAAATGGTCAAAATTTAAATTTTTTTTCAAGCATACTTTTTGTGAAAAATCACTAGTTACATTACCTAACGCACTATTACCCTTATTGTCCATTTGTAAGAATTAAGCCTTTCCGTTTCTAATTACTTACTTAAAATTCCACAAAAATATGAGTGTGCCGGTGATGTAGTGGACTTTAGAACTTGGCCTGGTATATCACTCGAGACCTCAATGATGAGTTCTATAGATTTAGATGGAGTAACATGCTTGACTGGTAAATTTCTAGGATTAAACCAAAAAGCCTACATGTCGTAATTTTAACTAACTGCACTGGTTAGTTAACCCCCATGTAACCCTTTTGCTTACTCTCATTTTTCGAGTATGATACCCCTAGAACAACTTGCTGAGCCTATCCATTCGCTTTTTTCTATTATGTATCATGGAACGACCGAAAAGGGATTTCTAGGAATTCCTGAATAGACTATTCCAGAAATATGTGATAGTTGAATTTTGACACCAATTAAAATTGTTTCGTTTCACCTTTACACCTTAGCCTACCGTATAGATTAAATCCTATTTTAATCGATGTTGCTAGTTGCTTTCGTGTAAAGTTTTATAGTTCCTGCGTCAATGTCAATTTTCTCTATCTTTGTAATGGTCGGGAAAATTGCACAATGCAATGGGAATGTTTGTAGCTCGTATGTTATGCTACTTTCGCAATTATGTATTATGTCTGAAAGAAGAAAAGCCCAAGAGAAAAATTAGCCGGACGAATGATGATAGTGAAGAAGGTGAAATACACCGAGATTTATGATGTATTATTAGAGAAAAAATATAGTCGGTTCAAAAGAAGTTTAAGACCGAAGGAATTACTTAAAAGGATCGATTATTCGTTGATACGTTACAAAAATCAACGATGTAAAGTATTGTAAAAAGTGGCCGATATCACCACTTATTTTGTAAAAGTATGTAAAGTTCGGGATGTAAGGGAAGTTGACCGTTATGGGAACGCCAACTTAGGTTGTCTTTGTCATTTCTATGATCGAGGCGTTTGTCTATATGTTCGAGTCTTTGTCATGGAACGGTCGAGAAAAGTTACTAGCAACCGCACCTTACTTGTTGGCTTTAATCTATTTGTTTTGTCTAATTTATTTAACAACCATTTTACTTCCCTTTCCTAATAACTAACCTTAGGATCTACTCGAATAAGGATGTGTACGAGCATGGATGTATACGAGCATGGATGTCTATTCCATCGTTACGAACATGTATGCATGTCTTAGCTGCCTTGTTTGATGACGACCTTTGGTGAAAGTCAGAAGCTCCATACCCTATATCGTTCTTCATCCTAACCACTGGTTAAACACGAACAAGGATGTGATCAGATCGTATATGTCTATTTCGTCATTACGGACATGTATGTATGGTACAACTGCCTTGTTGGTGTGGTACTTATGGTGAAAGACTGGTTGAATGATTAAACCCGAGCCTTTGAATAAATGCCCAATTTCCTTTTGACTTGTTACTCCTTAGCTTTAGAGGTGGAGATGTGTATCCTTGCCAAGCCTATGATATGAAGCTAATCATGACTGAGCATTGAGCGTACTACTAAAATGATACACCCTCGATTAGTTGAGTGATCTGAGTGATTTTATTTCCATATTTCGTGAGGAGCTTGGTTTTGTACATGTGGTTTAAACAAGAAAAAGTGCTTAAACGGAAAAATCCTTAACCTCGGTTGGGATACATTTTCATAAACTTTTCTAAGGTCTACTTGAGGACAAGTAGGATTCAAGCGGGGGGATATTTGATATCATCAAATAACGTCATATTTTACCATTATTTATCCTATCTGTTTTGCTAACTTTTATGTAATTATTGCATGATTTGGTACTTAATTGCTTTAAAGTTGATAAATGCAATCATTCAGGAGTAACTTGTAAAGACAAAGCAAAAAGGCGCAATTCTAGAACTAAAACGAAGACATTTGAAGAAATCTGTTATCTGCTACTATATGCCGTATCCAGCAAGGAAGATACGGCGTATCTGCGCCTGTTAGCCTCAAAATATTGAGTCGAACATGAAGTTCGTCCATTATGTATTTAAGTCTAGGTCATTTAATTAGTTAACGTTTTAATAGGAAAGTATCGGGAATCGGACTCGATAGTTAATCTAATATTGTATATGTTTCGGGTTTAATCCCAAGCAAAACCCGAGCCCGGGTCATAGTCAAATATCCCGGATGTCACTTTATGTGTCGGGGTATAAATACTTTTTCTTCTTTAGAAAAAGTAACCAAGTTGTTCATTCTAAAATAATTCTACTTTTCTATTTTCTCTCATCTCTCTCTCTTCTTTCTCTCTCTACAAAACAACTCATCTCTCTTTCTCCTTTCTAGATCAAATTCGTGTATGATATATATGTTATGAAGTGTTAACGGGATCCTACAATTGGCATCAGAGCAAAGGGTGGATTTGTGTTTGATTCTTGTGGTTGATTAGCAAAATTTGTGGCTTATTTTGCTTAGAAAAGCCCACGACTCAAAAAGAATAATTTGGGCTTACTTTGTTGGTTAATCTTGTGGTTATTCATGCTATAAATGCTAAGAAAGAAGTATTATTGCTCCTACAAGAGATTCATAAGCCTCAAATTCGAAATCTAGCTTAAAAGATTCGAATTTATTTGGTGTTCTTCGTGGAGAGTTGCCTAATTTTGGACGATTCTCAAAGAAATACGAGTTAAGGTGTGTTTAAACTTGATATACACACTTAGTATTGCATGTTAGAGCTTTGATTCGTGGATAGAAAAGCTTATTTGAGTGATTTTGTCAAATTCGACCTTGTGTTCATCGTGGAGGGTTGCTTATTTAAGTATTTGTTCTTCACGGCGGTTTGACTAGCTAGGGGACAAGATCCACGATTTAAGGAAATAGTCAACGGCGGTTTGTTGACCACAGTGGCGAGTTGTGTTTTATATTAATAAAATATTACACGGCGAGTTGTTGAAACCAGGTGGCGGTTTGCATTGTATTGTGGCGAGTTGACAGGTTCCAAGGCGAGTTGCTTATTATATTGAGATAAAATCAAACGTTATTCTGCCCAAATTAAAAACACACGGCGGTTTGCTTATTAAAACCCCACGGCGACTTGTCTGAGAAGGCGGTTTGATTAGAAAGGTTGGCAGCGAGTTGTACAACTTGAAGGCGGTTTGAATAAAATATAGGACGGCGAGTTAGTAATAGTCTAGGAGGCGAGTTACCAACTGGCAGCGGTTTGCTTTATTTTATTGCCGGCGAGTTACTCAGTTTCAACGGCGGTTTGCTCAACACCTAACGCAGCGGTTTGATTAAAAAAAAGTATCCAGACGACACCCTTTTTAGCGACACTTTTTTACGGAAAAAGTTGAGTAATATGTAATTTTTTATATAGCCTTTCTAACTTATTTTTACATCAAATTCAAATTTTGGTAATAGGGTAAAAAAAATTCGGTCGACACCTTTTTAGCGACACTTTTTGGCGGGAAAAATTAAGTAAAATATAATTTTTTCTATAGCCTTTTTAGCTTATTTTTACACCAAATTTAGATTTTGGTAATAAGGTAAAATTTATTTTTTTTCAACCAATTATACATTCACGGTTTTTCTATTGATTTTGTAAAATCCCGTTAACTTTTTATCGGTTTAAATCATAGACGTGTAAAATCCCATGAACGTTAATTGCATACATAACCACAACTTCAATCACATCACATCCACTTAAGATCCAACAAATCTTTTACACTTCATAATTCACGTTAAAATGGAAACAAAGAATACTTCATCTTCGGGTTCAGATTTAGAGGAACCAGAGATACAGAAACTGCAGATGCAAGCAAAGAATTTAAAAGAAAACTCCTTGAACAAATTGAATGCACTCAAGACAACAATTCAACATCTCTCGAGCTC
>BQNB010100140.1:0-24772 GCA_026074375.1 Tanacetum coccineum | reverse complement strand
TATTAAATTCTAGAACTTGTTTTTGTGATGCATTCCGAGATCGCATAGTGAATACTAGGATTTGCTAGATAAAAGGCATTAGGATTAACCCATGTTTTAAACCTATAATTGTTATTTTGGTCACCTCGATCATATAACTATCTCACACCCTTGTAATGTACTCACCTTTAGTGCAAGATACCCCTAGTACACCACTCCGAGCCTATCCTTTTTCACGGTTCTCGTAATTTTCTGGTTAAGACGGACTATTAATGAAGAACATTATCATCCTTAAAACCAATTGTTACACCCAAATCGCCTTAGCCTACCTTGTATGCACTCGCCTTTAGTACATTATTGTTTTAACCTAAGTTAATTATTTGAGTACACGGTTGCTAAGTCCTTATCCTTGTAAATACAGTTTTGGGTCGATTGGGATTCATGCTAGTATTCATCTTATGAAGAATCAAGGAAGAAGTTAAATTTATTACCCCTAATAGAGCTCAATAAGCTCTATGTTATTTTGATCCACCTCAATTCGGGTCATAGAATAGTTCATTTGTAAAGTATGTAAAAGTTCAAGTGTAGGGGTGTATCTATAAACCTCCATGATGTATTATATGTTTAAGCAATGGCAGGGCAAAAGTGTACAAAAAAAAGTAAGAAAAAAGTGTATGGGCTGCCATTTGCTTATGTTTATGTTTATCATAGAGTCAAGAAAAGAAAAAGAAAGAGATTGGTGTAGAGTTTTGTAGAGTTTGTATATTTTGTCCGAGTCTTGGCTTAGCAACCAAATCAACGTGTATTCTTATAAATAAATAGCAAACCATTTCACCCCAAATTCACCCAAAAGCCACCCAAATATATCCCATCCGTTTCCATTTCCATTTATGTTATCTTACACCTACACATCACAACCCTTTAAAAGCCCCCTTTGATAGTAATGACTAGTACTTGCGCCTAGCGGTGGATGTTTGATTTGTATACTATGACAGGTAATGAGTGTTAAATTTTCCATTTCCATTTGGTATAATTTATTATACACCTGAGAGAAAGAGAGAATCCAAACACCTATGTGAGGTGCTAGTGTATACTTTTCGTGCTTTTAATTACGAGGTCTAGAAGGTTGTGTTGTAAAATACATTTCAAGAGTAGGTTAAATGCCCCCAATATTGCTATTGTCTAGGTAAAAAAGCCCATTTGCTTGAGGACACGTAAATCCTAAGTGTAGGGGTATTTGATGAGGTGTCATTTTATACATTATTTCGTGGTCATTTAACCCTCTAAATCATGCAAATATGCCCAGATTATGTGCTTAATCGTTTGTTTTTAGGTTTTTAGCACTTGGATGACATTTGGAGGATATACACGTGACTTGGGCTCATTTGAAGAAGAAACGGACGAGATAACGGACCTACACAAAATCTCTTGGAAGAAAAGCGTACAGTGCATGGAGACGACTTCTCAATCAACAAGAGACGGCGTCTGGATCTTAACGAGACGACGTCAGAGAAATCAAGACGGCACCACAGCTTGTACGGCAGAAGAAACCCTAGAAGTCAATGACGGCACGATGGCGTCTAGATCTTTGTGACGCCGTCGCGCATGATTTCCTATATATACAAACTCGTTTTTAGGGTTTTAGTGTGTAACTTTTCATAACTTTTGGGGAGATGAACCCTAGTCATTGTAGCAGCTTTTAAGGTCGTTCTTAGGGCCTCAAAACCCTATTGTAACTACCTTTGATCTATGTTTTAATCAAGTAAGAGTGTTTATCATTAATCATTCAATATATCTATGTGTTGCATGATTGATCTATGTTCTTGCTCTCTTTATAACATGCTAGGCTAAACCCTTTTTTGTATTTAGTTATGATTGCATGAAACTTAGGTTGTAGATCCTTTTAATGTTGCTTCTTGTAATGGATGTGCGCGTTAGGCTTTAGAAAACTAGCCATAAGATATTAAATTGGCATAGATATCTAGGGAAACGTGAGTATGTAGAAAGGATACCAGTGGTAACAGTCTTCATACTACCTTACCCTGATTTTGGTTGATCCCTCTTAGGATATTTCACATGCATTTAATATGTTCATAGGGGCCTTGTAATAGTCTTCATACTACCTTACTTGTGCGTTGCTCTAAGAGCGTATTACGTAGATGGCGTTTTCGTGTAATTCGTTCATGACTTAGGAAATACCTACACAAACCATCATAAGTGTGACAAGGCAACAGATGTAGGAGAAGCAATCTGATGAGTAGTGCATGATTAGGTAAATACATTTTTTTATCATAAGTTATCACCACTAGTTTAGATTATATAGTTTAATTAGCTAAAACAAACCAACCAACCTCTCAATCCAATGATTTTACCTGCTTTCTATAAAACAAAAATACAAAAAGAATCTTCCCTCAACCTCATAGAATTCTTTTAGACCGTGTTTGAGCCTTCCCAATCTATTCCCCTAGAGAACGATAACAAACCCCGAGTCTTACTTATACTACTACTACGACAACGATTAGGTACTCTATCTAGGGGCTTGTAAAACTCTTTGCGAGTTCGCAAGACCCGCATCAACAACACAGGTAGAATTAACAATAATTAGTGATCAATATGGATTGATATTCAACTAAGCAACTAGATTGATTACTAAGAGAAAATTACCCTAATTAAATCAACTATTGAGAAACTTTAAAGTATAATTCTCCTAGTGATATCATTATGTATAATTCTCACAGTTCTATTAATTTATGTATAATTCGCCCAGTGTAAACTATATAATTAACCCAATGTTAATTGTATAATTCGCCTAGTGAAAAACTATGTATAGTTCGCCTAAGGTAAATGCATAATTCGCCTAGTACAAAGTTTGCATAATTCGCCCAGTGTTACACACTTGTATAATTCGCCTAGCTTTAAAAGTATGCTTACTTCGCCTAGCACAAATTTATCGAACACGTAAATTTTATTTTCAAGCATCTTTATCAATCAAAACACGATCCTTAGTAACCATAAACCACATTTGAACCAATTTTAACATGAATTAACAACAAAAATCTCAACTTTTGCCAATTTTGACCCATATGAACATGACATACCCAAGTTTATCAAGTTTTGTTGTTTAATCTTGTTTAAGCACCCACACTCACTCATAAATGATCACTATAACACTTTAAAACATAAACCCGTGAACTTTTTCAAGTTCTAGACCTTTTTCCTAATATTTTCGAACAAACAATCACACATAAATCATTCATACGACGGCCTCATGGAAAACAGTTTTAAACGCGTATTCTATATCCCTAAAGGATCAAAACCCCTCAATCAATTTAATGTTTCATACACTTTTTGACTTGAAGAACATTAAACCTATTTCTAGGGTTTTTTGAGCAAAAATGAATGATTAAGGCTAATTCCTTTTGATTAAGAGCTTGTTAGGATGTAAGAAACATGTTGTTTAGTTTACCTTGATGATTGAAAAGCAGAAGTTCTTGGTGTTCTTGGATGGGACGATTTTAATAAGAGGGATAAGGTGTGTTTATGTGTGACGTGAATGAGAGGGACGATGGGGGGGGGGGTGTTTTTGTTTTAAAACTTTAAGGTTTTGGCAAAAATGTCCCATAAGGTTTATATCTACCTCTATTTGTCTTTAATAACTTTACTTAAGGCAAAACTAAATGCACTAATGGCACTACTAGTCCCTAAAGGTTTAGTTATCAAGATTAAGCTTCACATTTTGCAATATAGTCCCTTAAAGGCATAAACACATAATATCTAAAGCCTAATGAGTTAAATTTAATTAACTCCCCTTTAAATAATAATCCTTTATTATTTAAAACCTTTTTCCTTTTATGACATGATGATTTTTGAAGAAGATTATTTGACATTTTCTCCTCCTCAAATAATGTCCTGTTTTCAATTTAAAGAGCTGTAGACATTGTTTGAGTGATCAAATGCCTTGAAAAATCATTTTCTGATGAAACTTTAAGATGATTAAATTCATTTTAAAATCAACACCTTAAAAATAAGATTTCTCTTATTTTGACAAATAAATGCACTGACACGTACACTTATTGTATATAGGAAGCACGGGTTGTGTTGCAAAGTAAACACAAGCCTTTGCATGGTCATAAAGTAGACCATGCATGAGAAACTTAATTCCCGTTGAGAGGTCAAGTTTTCTTTTTGATGAAATACTTGCCTTTAAATTGAAGAGCGGGTTGCTATCTGAAATAATAGCAAGCCATATGACATGTTTTAAAAACTTTTTGAACTTCTGCTTGAATTTCATTTATAGTCTCATATCATTATTGAATGACATTTCTAAGGCCGTAAATAAAATTGATTTTTAGAAAACATGTCATGAAAAAACCTATTTTTGTATTTTTTTTAATTTTCTATTTTCTTTTCTGGTTTTATATTTTTATAATTTTTTTTTGAAAAATTTATATAAAATGAAAAATCTTTTTGGGTTTTTATATTTTCTTATATACATATGATACACATGATATATCACGAGTTACCACCACTACTCGTTCTCTTTCTCTTCCAGACTCTTTAGCGTTTCTGGAGACATGCTTTTCATACCCAGCTTTTCGACCAAGAAGTTGAATCTTTCTCGAGGCAAAGCTTTTGTAAAGATGTCTGCAAGTAGATATTCAGTTCTGACAAAGTAGAGATCCACTACTCCATTCTCCACTTGCTCCTTAATAAAGTGGTATCTCACATCTATATGCTTGGATCTCGAGTATTGAACATTGTTGCAGCATAAAGCGATTGCACTCTTGTTATCACAGTATTGAGGAATCTTAGTGAATTTTAGCCCATAGTCTGTTAGTTGTGATCTCATCCATAAGATTTAAGCACAACACCCAGATAAAGCAATATATTCCGCCTCTATACTTGAGATGGCAGTGCTCTTTTGCTTTTTGGATGACCAGCTAACAAGTTTATCTCCCAAGAATTGTGAACTTCCAGATGTGCTTTGTCCAGTATCTTGACACCCTGCGTAGTCTGCATCTACATATGTTGTTAGAGTAATGCAAGAATATTTCGAGTACCACATACCCATATCAATGGTTCCTTTCAGGTATCAAAAGATCCGCTTAACAGCATGTAGGTGCTTTTTAGTAGGCTTTGCCTGATACCGGGCACACATGCACACTGCAAATACGAGGTCTGGTCTGCTGGATGTAAGATACATTAAGGAACCAATCATACCACGGTAATGTGTGGGATCGACTGATTTCCCCTGTAGGACTTTGAGAAATTTGTAATCCTAAAAAGAAGGTCATTTGCCCCATCATCGACATCTTAAATTTAGAAGTCATTATTTTAGCAAATTCATCACACATAGCAGGTTTAGTAGAGGCAAAAATTATATCGTCGACATAAATTTGTACCAATAAGATGTCGCGGCCTACTTTCTTGGTGAATAGTGTTGGATCGACTGCACCCTTAGAAAATTCTTGTAAAAGTAGAAAACTGGACAGCATATCATACCATGCACGTTGAGCTTGTTTAAGACCATATAGTGCCTTTTTGAGCCTGTACACGTGATTTGGCTTGTCTGGATCTACAAATCCTTCTGGTTGAGAAACATAAACCTCTTCGCGTAGCTCACCATTCAAGAATGTCATTTTGACATCCATCTAATAGATTGTCATGTTCTTTGTGGCAGCATTACCAATGAAGATACGAATGGCTTCTATTATGGAAATAGGTGCAAATAATTCTTCAAAATCAATCACCTACTCCTGACGGTATCCTTTGGCAACTAATCGAGCCTTGTTTTTAAGTACACCTCTTTGTTCATCTTTCTTGACTTTGTAGATCTACTTGAGTTTGATCAATCATGAAATCTGGACAGGGTACTAATTCCCAAACTTGCAGTCGCTCGAATTCATGTATTTCTTCTTGCATAACTTTAATCCAGGAGGATTCGAGCATTGCTTCTTTAAAATTTTTTGGCTCAACTGAAAAGAGAAAGGCATCAAAATAGCACCACATAGCATCAGTCTGGAGTTGCTTTCTTGTGGAAACTGATCAAGAAGGATCTCTAATCACATTTGCTATTGGATGATCCTTAGTCCATTTACCAAGAAGTTTAAATGGAGTGTGGGATGTCCGCACATTAGATGATGATCCTTAAGAAGTTAAGTCCTCATGAAGAGTCTCGTGAAGTGGATCATCATTGTAAGTGTGGTGTTTTTGGGGATTCTTTAACACCTTTAGATATAATTGGAGATTGTTCTTGTTCTTGTGTTGATGGGATACTTGTTGATGGTGCATCTTGGTTAATTATAGTTGACACAGGAGAATCAGCTATATCAACAGCTCTTGGTGCAGCAGCTACTGGAACTGGAGAAACAGAACTGGTTGGAGGATTAAAGTATTCATTAAACATCGGTTGGAACAAACGATCCTAATCATTTCTTGTTGGTGGATTACAAGGTTGTTAAGGAATAGGGTTTGGTACGAGTCCTGAACTGGATGTTGCAGGAGTCATTAATTGAAGCTCGGGTCTTGAACTGAATTATTCAGAAGCCATCGTTGTCAGCTCATCGAACGTTACATGAATGGTTTCCATGTTTTTTCGGGTTCTCCCGTTATAGATTCTAAAAGCTTTCATTGCGGGAGCGTAACCAACAAAAATACCAATATCGGCCTTTGCATTCAGTTTACCCAAATCTTCACTATCATTGGTTGGATAACAGAGTGAACCAAAGACATGAAGAAACGATAAATCTGGCTTCTTGTCGTGCATCAGCTCATATGGAGTTTTGTTAAATCAGAGACGGATCAGGGAACGATTTTAGGTATAACAAGCTGTATTGATTGCTTTGGCTTACAGAAATAATGGAGCTTTTGAAAATATCAACATTGTACGAGAAGCTTCTACTAGAGTCCGGTTTCGTCTTTTGACAACGCCATTCTATTGAGGAGTGCGAGCAACAGATGTTTGATACGAGATGCTGACATTTTCATAAAATTCACGAAGAGACTGATTGACAAATTCAGTTCCATTATCTGTTCTAACATTACAGACTGTGGCATTCAAACGAACTTGAATATTTTTGATGCATTTGATGATAGCGTCAGGAGCTTCATCCTTTAATCTTAGAAATTTGACCCAAGTGAATCGTGAGTAATCATCAACAATCACCAAGATATACTTTTTCCTATTAATGCTCTCCACACGCATCGGGCCATAAAGATCAATATGCAGAAGATAGAGTTTCTCTTGGTTAGTGTCTTCAGCTTTTGGTTGATGAGAGGATTTCTTACTTTTTCCTAATGCACATGCTGAACACAATGATCTTTCTGAAATTTAAGCTTTGGAATGCCTCGTACAAGACCGTCTTTGGCTAGCTTGTTTAGAGTACCAAAGTTGAGATGAGACAACTGACGATGCCATAACCAGCTCTTAATCTTTAAAGCTTTTGACAGTAGACAGATCGAAGAAGTCTTTAGCATGTCATCAAGAGAAATTATGTACAAGTTTGTATCTCTGGATCCTGAAAGTAGATCAACACTATCTAAATTCTGAATAAAGCAAGTATTTTTCCGAAAAGTAACTTCAAGATCCAAGTCACAGAATTGTCCAACATTAAACAAGTTATGTTTAAGTCCTTCAACATAATATACCCTGAGATGGTTACAATATCCAGCTGATAGTCACCATAACCCATAATCTTTGTAATCTGGTCATTTTTAAATTGAATAGTTCCCAAAAATTTACTAACAAAGTTAATGAGCTGAGAGCGGTTCCTTGTCATATGTTTTGAGAATCCGGAGTCCAGATACCAGAGAACAATTTGGACAACCTGTCATTGACAAGAGAAGAAGAAGATGGAACATCTGTAGCATTAGATCCCCAAGTATGATTGGGTTTCGAGTTGTTAGCAATCTTTGATTTTAAAATCTTAGCTTTCTTACTCGAACTAACAGATTTTACTTGTTTAGGTCTCCTGCTATAGACTTTAATTTTTGGTTTTTGTGTTTCTACTGAATAAGAAGTGGTTTCCTTAAGAGGCACTACTTTAGTGGAAGTGATCCTAGTTAAAGGGTACGAGTTACCAACTAAAGTGAAAAGTCTTCATGTTGGTTTCCACTTATATCCTACTTCAGTGAACACTTTACCCGTATGTTTCCAAGTATTTTGCTTGTTGTTATTCTTAGTCGACTTAGATTTAGAGCGCACATTCACATCATTCACAAAATCAAAGAAACACACATCATGATTTGCATCAAACATACATTGTTTGATGTATTACACGTAGCCAGAGAATTTTAGAATTCGCATTTGATAGCGAAATGCTTAACATCAACATCACAAATAGGTTTTTTTTATTTCTTTTTAACAACCGATTCTTTTTATTAACTTTCCTAAGGTTGGGCTTCTACTTTATTCTCTTTGTTCCTACCTTGGTGTCTGCGAGATCATAGCATTCTTTTTGTGACTAGAGGCTTTTGATCCGCAATTATAGTAGAACAATTCAATCTGTAGATGACAACACAGGTGTGTTAGATATGAATGTTTCTTGAAGACTTACCTGTTTAATGTTGCTTGAGGGAAGTGGAGTGGTTTTCAACAATACCTTAGCACTTTCTTAACATTGTTCTGGGTGTGACAGCAAACATTATTAGGATAGGTGTTATAGTTTATTAAGGGCACGTATCTTTGAACATATACAAGATAACTCCCTGAATTATTGTGTGGCATTTACTTAAAGGCAAGTCTTAACCTCTCTATCTAAAGGTTGTTTGCTTTAGCTTGTTCGATATTCCGATAGCAGTTGTTGTTGTTCTTGAGTGGTGTCTAAGATAGGTCTGTGGGAGTTCCCATTTTTTTGCTTATACCTTAGGAGAACAAAGGTATTAATCAAGTATGAACATGCCTTGGAGAAATAGTTGTGGCAGAGAAGGAGGTGTATAACATTCTTAACTATTTCTTTCCTTCTTATTTTTGTAAATCGTTTTCAATATTCTGTTCACAAAAACTTGTCTTGAATTTGAGCTTTTAAATCCTCATTTCACAGATTTTAAGTTCAGTTTGATAATTAAAGAGTCAATGTGTTCTTTATGACGAACACGTGTCTGTTTGATTTAAGTCAATTGTATATTTAAAAACCCTGGTTTCCACATGATTTAATTTACATTAATAGGTACGCTCGTTCTCTGACAATATTTTTGCCACACTATTTTCGAATTCCTCATTTATGGGCTTAGTTCACTTTTATCATGATTTTCTTATTCCACTTCTTGGTAATCATTTCTACAAAGATTTGATAGTAACTTCAACTTACAAATATGGTCATGTCTTATTATCATTGTAAGCCGAGCTTTCAAATCATTGATTTTATTATATTCTTTATTTTCAATACGCATGTTGATTTACACAAGATCATTGTTTTGATAAAACTTCATTGCTTTAATTGCATTGACATTCGAGAAAATACAAGGTTTTTTCAAGTTGTGAGTAACTTTTCAAAAGATCATTATAGCTTGTTTTGATTTGGAATACTCAGACATCAAGATTCCATACATTTTAAAATGATTTACACACTTGGTTAGTTCCATATTCACAGATTCATTTTCAAAGACATAGGAATTCATAACAGTTAACAGTACATCTTGAGAAATGATTTTTTGTACGAGTCGATCTTGTTCTAAGAATTTCTTTCTTAAGGCAATTACAAACATTTTTTTATCAACTAAAAACTGTTTGAACAACCGCTTCCTTTGGTCAAAAACTTTTTGTACTTCGTTATTTTCAATTTAGAAGATCTTTATCAAACACATTGAAGATGTCTTTTAAAGATTTTAGAAATGGAATAATTTCATTGTTAAAAACTGTTTTTGTATGTTCAAACCCCCATTCACCTTCTTTAAGAGCATTAGGTGTTGTCCTTTTCTTCACCACTGAGTCAAACTAGGTGAGGTGGAATTTAGCTTTTTAAGCGCTTGCATTCACCCAAAAATCACTCTTAGGTAGTTCATCGGGTACATCCACTATGACAGGTGGTGCGTGTAGAGGTTCAATGGTAGGATTTGAGTGTATGAAACCAAAACGCTTAGTTTTTTTTTCATATCGATATTCTGTTGTGGAGAAAAACGTTTTCCAAAATCATCAGTTAGGCTATTTAATTTTTCATAATCGATAGGTTTATGAGAAATTTTCTTTGCAATAACTTCAGGATCCTTTGCTTTTTTAGACATTTTTTATCGACTCTCTTCTTCCAAAATCAATGTTTCTTCATCATCAATCACAGGCATAGCAACATGTGTAATTTGCACAATTACTAGCACCCCCCATCATTCATGGTTGATTTTATCGATGAGTCGTTCTTAAGATAAAGGATTTTGATAAACCTAGAGCTTGTTTGTCTGTGTATTATCATAAAAACGCTTGCGCTTAGTTAACTTAGTGCACTGTTTTGAGCAAGATTGACCCACTTTACAAATAATATTATCAAGTTCCTTAATCTTCTTTTCTAAATCAATTTCATTTTCCATATATTTATTTTCTTTTTCTTTGGATTCATTTTTGAAAACTGTAAAAGTTTTGAATAAAGATTCCTTTTCTTTGATTTGTTTAGAAAGATTTTGCTCAAGTGAGTCAATTTGTTCTTTGAGTGCAAGTTTCTCTCTAATCATATCCATCATTTAGAGAATCAATAATCTTTTCTCGAATTTCTTAAATCAATATTAAGACGTTGTTTAAAAGTTTTGACCCTTTCCTTATATCTCTCAAGCTCAGCGGTTATTGATTCATTATTTAGTTCCTTATTAGCCTTTTCCCAATTATTTACATGATTAATCATTTGTTCGGACATTTGTTCAATCACAGACAAATCATTGAAATCTTGTTGTGCCTGTAAATTAGTATTTTTGACAGTTGCCTGTTTTGTTTCTTGCACAAATATTGTGAATATGGAAATGATTTGCTATTCACTAGATATCTTTATTATCTGTAAAATCCATAACTGGTGATTGTTCAAAATCCCGCAATGCATGCACAATATGATTTATCCATATACATTTGATAGTTTCAGAATTAGGTTTACCTCTGAGATAATGTCAGAAATCATAAGTTGGAAAGTGGCCATAAGAACCGCTTGTGCAATCGAGAGAGAGATCATCACAATCAAAATCATAAGTATCGAGATCCTATGTTGGTAAAGACAGAAATTGTGAGGAATGATTGTCTAGGCTTGACATGCCTTGGAATTACTGGGATCTGAAAAGTAAATGCGAGTTGTTCTCATATATATTTATCCAGCTTCTTGAGCTTCTGCTAACATTGCTTTCTCTTATACCACGCTGCATTCCTTGGTCGCTTAGGCTGAGTGCATTGCCTAGCCATATGTCCTTCACCTTGGCAGTTATAGCAATTTAAATCAACTCTTCGGCATGACCACTTGTAGTTTTTCCCCTTGAACTAGTAGCTTTACTCTTGATAAGTAGTACCATGAATAATTTTGCCCCTTGTCTCCTTTGAACTTGCGTTGCACTGATAAACCCTGACATCTTGAATATGTGCTTGGTTTCTTAGATTAGAGGAAGTTTTGACGTTGATTATTGGTAGAAGGAGAACCTTTGAAGAAGGCTTACAACTATTGATAAAGCCATTGCTTTTATTGAGACAAGGCAATGGATCATTCTATAGCGAGAAAACACAGGAACAGCAAAACCTGGTCTACAAACGGTGGGACTCTTTATAAGTTGTGTAGGGCTTGAGGTGATTGATAGGCATCTTGTGGAGTACATGTGGAAACAATTTGAGGTTTGATTGATTTCATTTGAGAATGAAATGTATGTGTTGGTGGAATGGACGGGATGATTTGTATTAAGTTTGTGATTGGATAATTGAGAGAGTAATGTTGATTGGGGTGGAATTAATCCATGTTTGTGTGGTGGAACGGTTTTTGAAGTTGAGGGATTGCATGTAAAGAAGACTGATAAGAATTGATAGTGAGGTGGTGTAATCTGCTGATTTGCAAACGAATGCAAGTGCTTTTTGATTGAGTTAATCGTATAATACGGATTCAATTTGCATTTTGTAGTTTTTGTGTTGTTCAGGTATGCATGAAGTTGATTCAAGTTGGAGGTATGCAAATCTTTAACAAGCTTGACATCAGTCATACCAAACTTACTCCATTCAGTGGAAACAGACTTGTTTTAGAACTTTGTATGATCTTGAATATGCTCACCATTTTATTTTGTAATCATGTTCATATAGTTTAATAGATAAGATATATCTCAAGTAATACGTGGTGAAAGTGTTTCCCCCTTGATGTGTAGTAGTTATCACTTATCAAATGATCATAAAGCTTATACTCTCTTTCCTGCTTTGTCAAAGATGTATCTTGCATCAGTAATTGAACTCTCTCCCATAAATCTTTAGCAACTTTGTGATGATTCAAAAGTGAATAGATATCAGCAGGAAGGCCTTGAAGAATGATATTGCTAGCTTTCATATCACAATCAGCTTGGATTTTCTCATCACAGATAATTAAGCAATATTTCTTTGTTATGATCAGACCGTTCCTCTTCAACTGTAGGCAATTGTTGAGGACACATGTTCAACCTAGGTTTTCAGTATCATTCTACCGTGCTCTCTATTTTGCATGTATAATTCCATTCTACTTTTCCAAGAATCATACAGGTCCTTGTCCAACATAGGTGTCAGCACCGGAGAGTATCATGTACTCAGCATGGGTTTTTCATTTTGAAAAGTGAAATAATTGAATTAATGTGATAAGATTAAAATGATCGAACAGTGATTGGAGGTTGTTGTGTTAAAGTGAGGTTTGATTAATGAAGTTGAGTCTGTCAGAATACATGGGAATTTACAATTCTTGAAAAAATCGAGAAATTAATTTTTCACGGGATTTTTAAATTCAACAAGAACAAACCGTATAATTCACTGATATAATCGTTGTTATAGTTCTACTTGATAAAATTGTTTAAAATCGTCCCTTGCAAATAAACCTTAATTCACCTTTACAAAGGATATGTATAATTCGCCTTAACAAACAAAATAATGATGTATAATTCGCCTTTGTTAAAAAGAACATATAAATTGCCTTTGTTAAGAAGAACGTATAAATTGCCTTTGTTAAGAAAAAACATATAGTTCGCCTTTGGGGGGGGGGGGTAGGGGGGGGGGTGGGGGGGGGGGAGGGGGGGGGGGGGGGGGGGGGGTGGGGGGGGGGGGGGGGGGGGGGGGGGGTGGGGGGGAGGGGGGGGGGGGGGGGGGGGGGGGGGCGGGGGGGGGGGGGGGGGGGGGGGGGGGGGGGGGGGGGGGTGGGGGGGGGGGGGGGGGGGGTCGGGGGGGGGGTGGGAGGGGGGGGGGGGGGTGGGGGGGGGGGGGGGGGGGGGGGGGGGGGGGGGGGGGGGGGGGGGGGGGGGGGGGGGGGGGGGGGGGGTGGGGGGGGGGGGGGTGGGGGGGGGGGGGGGTGGGGGGGGGGGGGAGGTGGGGGGGGGGGGGGGGGGGGGTGGTGGGGGGGGGTGGAGGGGGGGTTGGGGGGGGGGGGGGGGGGGGGGTGGGGGGGGGGGGGGGGGGGTGGGGTGGGGGGGGAAATTCACGTACTAATTCAATATAGAAATGTATAATCGCCCTGAACAATATAGACACGTAATAAAATGCCTATAGACCAGTATAAATCGCCTGAAAACTATTAGACACGTTTAATCGCTATAGAACCCAGTAATAAATCGCAACCTGAACAATTATTTGACTCGTTATAAGTAACTATTGACCCGTATAAATCGCCTGAACAATTAGATACTTATGAATTGCTATAGACCTGTATTAAATCGCCTAACCACAATTAGTATAGTTATATTCGCTATAGAGATGTATAAAAATCGCCTGAAAACTACGAACTCAAAAAATTCATAAATTCTTAAAAAGACTTTTTTGACGTTTTTACCTGATTTTTTGGTTGTACTTCTACCTCATTCTTAGACTATTAGAAACCTTATAAACACACAAACTTTAACATTTTAGTCACGAAAAATTTGAAATCTTAAGTTTCTTCGTTACATAAACTCTCTTTTTAACAAAATGACTCAAAAAAATGATATTTTTTTATGGTTTTTGAAAGATTTTCTTGTACTTCTAGTCTATACTAAAATAACTAAGAAAGAAAGTTAAAAGGTTTATGTTTTTTAAACCCTCAAAAAGTGAAATTTTTTTGAATGGATTCGAACCCAAATAACACTGTAAAAACGATTGGTAGACAAAACGCACACAAAAACCTTCTCACAAACACACCATGGCTCTTGATATCCAAGTATTGATTATCTTAACACCTTATGTATGATAGGATTCACTTAGGGTTTTTAGAGAGGGAAAGAGATGGTTGGATGAACACTTAGTAAGAGAGAGAAAGAAAAAGGATAATATTAGCTTAGTGTAATGTGAGAAAATGAACAACCAACACCCTCTCCATGTGTGGAGAGGGTTTATATATGTCATACCAAGGCCGGCCATGGGCCCTTAGTGGGCTTGTCCATGGGCCTTTGGCCCAGTTAGCTTAGTAACATAACAATTTCTAAATTACTACGAGCTATGAATACCTATATTGGAAGTGACTGATACTTTTCCGTATTTCTAACAAGCAGACAATTCAACATATTTCTTTGTTCTGATCCACACCCATTTTTCTTTATTGGTAGGCCATTATGAGTAGGTCCATGTTCAAATGATTCAATGTATCATTAATTCATGTTCTCTATTTTGCATGTATTATTCCATTCTACTTTTTCCAAAGAATCATACAGGTCTTTGTCAATACCATTGTGTGGACGTTTGTCAGCACCAGAGGAGATCATGTACTCAGCAAGAGTATTCCTTTGTCTAATTAGAATCATTGAATCCATTTTGATTTGATATGTGATTAAGATAAAATATGATTGTATAGTGATTGGAGGTTGTTATGTTAAAGTGAGATTAGATTAATGTGATTGAGTCTTTGGAATACACAGGATTTTACAATTCTTGATAAAACCGGGAAAACAAATTTTCACGGGATTTTATAAATCAAAGAACAACCGTATAATTCTCCTAATGAAAGCGTATATTCTTTTCAAACAAAGCGTATAAATCTCCCAAGCAAAGTGTATAAATCTCCTAATGAAAAAGTGTATAATTCGCCCAAAAGAAAATAAAGTATAAATCGCCCAAGAGAAACAACCTATAATTCGCCCCAAGAGACGACGTTATTCGCCAAGAATAAAAGACGTTATAAATCGCCTGGGTAAGAACAAACGTATAATTCGCCCAAACCTATACGTATAATTCGCCCATAAAGATATCGTAAATTGCCCAAAAACCTATACGTGTATTCCAAGAATAATTATAATTTGCCCAAATCTATACGTATAATTCGCCTAGCAGATTTACGTATAATTCGCCTAGCAAATTTACGTATAAATCGCCCACAAGTATACGTATAAGTCGCCTGAAAAATTTATGTATAAATCGCCCAACGTATAATTCGCCTAAATATACTTCGCAACTCAAAAACTAAAAATCTTAAAAAGACTCACTTTTTGACGTTTTACCCGATTTTTTTGTACTTCTTACCTATCTAAAACTATGAGAACCTTAAAAACACAAACTTTAACGTTTTTGACACGAAAAATTTGAAATCAAGATTCTTGGTACATACCTTTTGTTCGAACCAAAAAGACTCAAAAAGATGAAAATTTTGATGTTTTTTCAAAGAGTTTTCTTTGTAAATAGCCTTACTAAGATAAAATTAAAGAAAGAAAGTTTAAAGCTTTTGGTTTTTTATACCTCATAAAAGATGAAAACTTCTTGAGAGGTTCGAACCAACAAACAGCCTAAACAGTGTGATAACAAACGCACACAAAAACTTCGCAAAATATCCCATGACTCTTAATACCAATTGTAGAATATTTAAACATACAACAAGGTATATATCACATGTAGAGTTTTAGAGAGAGAAAGGAGGGTGGTGGATGAACACTTAAATAGAAGAAGAAAAGAAGAAGAAATGTTAGTTACTATGTGGAAAATGATCACAAGGATCAACAAGACCCTTTTTATAGCATGGAAAGGGTTTATATATGCTTAAGTGGCTGGTTAGGGCTTGGCTTTCATAGGCTTTCCACGGGCCTTGGACTAACTAGCCTACTAAGTTTCTAAATATTACTTTACGAGCTATCTAACCGATATATGGAAGTGGGACCATACTTTTCGTTATTCCTAACAAAAAACCCGAAAAAAGGCTGGTGTTCAATATATATCGTAGTGCCCCGTCCTTATAGAAAGATAATTTAATTCTCGTCGCGATGGTATGGTTTGTTTTATGTAACGATTAACGGTTTGTAAGATATTTAACTTTTAAAAAAATGATGCAAGTATAGGGAACCATGTACACTTTTATTAATATAAATCGAATTATAATACAATAAATAAATTAATAGAAAACAAATGATAGAAAATTAAATAACAGACAAAAAGGGGTAGAAGCATAAGGCAGACACTATATAACGATAAGTAAATAAAAGCAGTAAAAGGTCGTGGAACGAGGCTCGTGTTTAACACAATTCCCTTAAAACAGATTGTTGATCCCACTTTAATGGATCTTGAATTCCTTAGCTTGTGTAAGGTTTAGTTATGCAAGATAAATCCAACACAACTATGATAGAAACTTTGTTTGATAATACTAAATATTATGCGGAATCTAATCTTTAATATAAGAAGAATTCTTCAATGAAACAGTAATTCTGATGAACACACAAATTAACAAACAAAAGCTTCAATATATTAATACGAATACTCTATTGTACTTAGGGTTTACAAAACCTTGAAGCTATGACGATTCTATGAATGACTCGTTTTTGAAACTTTGATACATAGAACTCAATACCCTAAGACCTCCTTTTATACAAGAAGGAGTCTCAATGGGATTACAATATTTTCCTAAGTTATCATGATCTTCTAAACAAATAACTTATACGTATCTTTTACAAAAATATCTCATACATATCTAAAAGCAATCTTTATCTTTTCTCTGAGCAGTCTTTATCCTTTCAGCAGTTGTAACTTTGAACACTAACAGTAGTAACTTATGTACCAGCAGCACTAACTTAACAGCAGTAACTTCAAGAAGACTTTTAATCCCAACACAAATTCGCCGTATGTTTCCCACGATACAACCTCCAAAGCTGTTGTATAGCGGAACCTGACAAACTTAACTGAAAAATCATGGATGCAATGTAAGTTTCGATCGTAGGTTGATGAAAACGTTTTGGGTAATAGGTGCTCAGGTTTTTGGTATATTGAAAACTGAATAAGGTGAAGGCAATATTTATACTAGAAACTCGACTTGTTTTCCAAGATAAACCAAAAATATTCACATATAGGCGAGGTTTCAAAGCTGCATTCGTATTCGCAGGTCGCGCGGGCTTGCATGAGTTCAGAAGCTTTGGACTTATTTTGGCTCAGAAATCCTGAAATCTGCACCCCCCCCTGCGCGTGCACGTATGTGTGGGAGCATAAACCAAAAAAAGAATTTGAAGGTCGATACTAAGATTTCCTTATAAACACTTCCACTTCCCTTATTAGGGACGATTGTGCGGAGGTTTTATTTTTCCCAGATTTTGTGTTTCTCGTGCCTCACATTAATGACTACGATATCTTATTCTTATTAACTTCATTTTGGACTTACTTTTGTTTGTTCGTGACGCTCTCTTCGAGGATAACGACAAAAAACAATAAGCTAATATATATATATATTTATATACTATATATATTAATATATAGATATTATATATATTTATATATATATATATTTTATATATATAATATATATATATATTCACTTATCATTATTATATAATGTCCATAAGTTTGCACAAAAAATTCATTTTGCAAAACATTTTTCTATAATTATTCCCCTACTTTGAATGGAGTTCCATCAAATACACACGGAAGGAGTTTCGGTGAAATTTCGTACGGTAATATGTCCTGCATAGGTTAGGTAGGTGTCACCCTTTTGGTTATACATCTTTATGTGATGCAACTTAGTCTCTTATATTTTGAGTAGACTGATGTCTTGGTGATATCTTTACATTGTCTTACGGTAGGACGGACATTTCACACTCATACAAGACATCTCCCTGACCTTGTCGAGTCCTCATAGTCGTATGCTCGTTATGGTCATGAACACCAGCCTGGTTCTGCAAGAGCTATTAGGAATTACGCACCTCACAATTCCTTTCGAAGCGACCCATTTCTCTCCCACATAGGTGATTTCATCATGAATCATTAAAAACATTGTTTTGTGATTTCATCTTGATCATTATGCTTGGTGATTTCAACTGAATATCATTTTAAGCCATATGTTTAACCTCTCAACAATTCACATTCGTATAAGAATGGACTAGGAAGTTACAATTTAAGTAACTCCCCCACATTAACGTGACTTCCCCCCATATTTCTATGATTAGGTTGTCCATATTGAACTAGATCTTAGTTCTCCAGGTCAACCTAGGTTTGGGGTTGTTTTTTTTCATTCATAGAAAACTCATTCCATTTGGGAATTAGTCCCATTTCCTTTAGAAAACTTACGAACTAACTCTCGGCTTAAGCCTTTCGACAGCGGATCCGCGATGTTATCTATTGGACTTTAGTAGTCAATCGTGAAAACTCTATTTGAGAGTAGTCTCGACTAACGGTTTTACATTGTGATACGAGCTCTATCAAAATCCAATTGACTATCACACTTTATTAACATGGTCGTTACCGGTTTACGCCATCTTGGTATGTCCTTTACCAATTAACGTAAATATCTCGCATATTCTATAAATTTATCTTAAATGATAAATTCAAATTTCATCATAGATTTAGCTATAAGTGTCTGTATGAAATACTTTCAAGATTTCTAAGACATAGCTCCCCACTTAGCATAAATACATTCGCTCTAGTAGATCTAGATTCTTATATATAAGAATCTGTATTCACATTACTCTAGCATTTGATAGCCGCTGGATATCTTCCATAATGCAATCATAGTACCTCATGATAATATTATTCAAAATGTCCCTCACTTTGAATTACTGGTATATTACTTTAACTGACAATAGTTCTAAAGCATGTAGCGCAAGTTCATTAAAACACATTATAGATGCCAATATTTATTTGAGTATTAAAACATTGGGCAACGCCTTTAGATTAAAAAAATGTCATTGAATTCTAGCTAGGCTAGAATCCCCCACATTGAACCTCCCAATAATATTGTCCTTATAATGTTTTTGACTTTAAAACAAATCCATATTGGTTCACATGACCATATTCAACAACTAATGAAGTTCATGTCAATCTTGACTCCAACATATCATTAGTGGATTTGTTTATTTTCTTATCACTTCTAGTGATAATTATACCATCTATGTATAAACACAGGAGTACACACATACCTCTATTAATTTCAAATCCACATTCTTACATGATATGGTGAAATTTGATGTCCTTGTTTGGCAGCTTTCCTTAAGCTATATAATGACTTAACAAGCCTACAAACTTTTCTCTCTTTGGTTCATATATATTTCTTCTTCTAAATCACTATTTAGAAATGCCGGTTTTACATCCATTTGGTGAACTTCCAACTTCCTTAATGCGGCAATAGCAAGTACCATTCTAATCGAGGTTATTTGCATAACATGCTTATAAGTATTAAAAAGTAATTAGACACTTCGCTTTGTCTTAAATCCTTTGGATCACCAATCAGGCTTTGTTACTTGTCAATGGTTCCATCGGCTTTCATCTTCTTCTTGAAGATCCATTTATAGCCTAGTGGTTTACGACCCGAAAGTAAACTCACAAGCTCCCAAGTATGTTTTGTAAAATAGAATCTATTTCACTTTTAATGACTCCTTTCCAATGAGCCATTCTGAAGAAGTTACTGCTTCTCGATAAGAAGTAGGTTCATTTTCTTAGCATAAATAAAACAAAGTGGGTCCAATCGATTCTTGTTCTTACCCTTATTGCTTCTTATAGGTTCTACCTATTCTTCCTTGGGTTGATCTTGTCTCTCATCTTGGAGATCATTATCATCACGTTGTCTCTGATCTTGGACAACTTCGTCATCTATTCCAGATGATCTTCTAATTTCCTTCGTTAACAAGGAAACAATTTTTCAAAGAAGGAAGTACTTCTTTATACAATTATTGTATCCTTGTGTATATCAACAAACATAAAGAAACCATAAGCACTACTTATAGGTGTAAAATACACATATCCGTCATCACCCAAAAATGACCTAAATGACCAAAACAGACTAAAAAATGGCAAAGATTATGCTTTGGTTTTTGGTGTTTTGTGTTTGCAGTGTACGAATATATCATATATCACAAGGAAAACCGTCAAAAAATGGTACGAAACACGGACACGAGGAACGGAAAGAGCCACAACGTGAAGCATGATTCAAAGCCAAAGTAGAAAAAATTAAGCCTCAGTCAAGAAAGTCCAAACCCCTAACCAAGAAAAGTACAACCCATAAAAAAGACAAAAACCAAAATTACATTTTTAAGTCCCCCGAGTTTCAAAAGTTTACAAAATGGTCTTGGACTATAAATGGGGCCTTAATTTCCCTTTATTCCATCACCCGGATCCAAAAGCCTAAAACCCTAAAGCCCATTTGCCTTTTATAAAACCACAGGGACTTAAGTTGCCATTTTTAAAAGTTGTTCTACATTACAACTTTAAATAATCAAAGAGAGGGACTGAAATTGCAATTACCCAAAGTTTAAAAACGTTTTTACCCACGTCTTCAGTTATTAAAAAGGGCGCATAAGGGTTTGTGATTATATTCACCCGTCTTTCTCCAAAAGTTACCCTATGGTCACTACGATAGGAATAAATCAAAAATTGAGGGTAGGAAAAGACAATTCAAGGCTCCACTTACACAATGGCAGGGTTAATTAAGTCATATCAAGGCTCCTTATTGGTTCACTCAAGCCATCAAGCCATGTGGCTATGAAGAAAGCACAAGGGATTACTTGGTTTTACTCTTAAAGCACCAACCAAAACTAGCACAAGCTGCCACATCAAAGGAATGACAGTCTTGGCAATCAGTTTTGTGCAACTACCTACTTGATAAAAGGCCTAAGAATCATTATTCAATGATTGATGAAAATGGATAGTGATATTAAATGGATGTGGTGGGATTTAAGCAAAAAGACCTAGACGGTTTCAAGGTTGGCTATAAAAAGCCCTCACTATAACACATACGGATACCTAGTTTTTTTAGTTGCTTTTAGTTTTTTAGCTTAAATTTTATTTAGCTTATGTAATTTTTACTCTCAGCTTTTGTTAATTTCCCATTTTAAGTAATGGTAAATCAAGTTCAAATTTAATGAAAATTCAGTTATATTTTGTCATAAGCACTTTTTAAATTTACTCATAAGCCTCTCATTTTCCCTTATTTAAACTAAAAGTACTATGTCACAAGCCCTACATAAGCTCTGTTACAGCTCTCATGAGTATATAAGCTAATGTTTTGAGCTTAAGCAGTCCTAATCTATACCCTAAACATCTAAAATCAGATATCAACTACCTCCTGTGTTTTATCTAGGATATAAGCTTATGAAGGGGAGTTAAATATGGAAGACTCCATGGAATATTATAGGCTTATTGTAAATAAGCCAAAAGATTGAGTTAAGCTCCTATGAGCCATTTATGCCTTTGTTAAGCTAAGGCTCAAGTAAGTCTCTCTTTTACTTTTATGTTTTTAGATTCCTAGCTTAAAATTTGCTTATCTGCTTATTAGCTTATCATTTGTGCTTATTTGATTCTTAGTTGCTTATTTGAGTTTAGTTTAATCTTATTTTGCATCTTTAATTATCTGTTTTTAGTTAGTATAGTATTGATCATAGTAGTTTCCATTCTTGGTAATTTAAAGACCATTAAAAAAGCAAAAAATAAAGTCGTTTAGCTTAGATTCTTAAAATATAGCTTATGTGAGTAATGAAAAAATGTTTGTTCAAGCCTGGTTAAAAGTTGTTGTTATGGATTTATGTTTGTTAGGGCTATTATAAGCTAGTTTTTATCTGGTAATGAGGTTTTGTTAAATAGATTTCAAAATCATTAGTTTAATCAAAACTGTCAATGTATAAAGGAGTGTTTGGATCTAAGCAGTTTGACCTCAAATAGTCAAAGCATTTTGGTAAATTCACTTTAGACAGTTGAGTTTTCTTAGATTATCAAGTTTTAAACAAGTTTTGAGGTTTAGTTTAAATTTTAAATCATTTTGTGGCTTATTAAGCTTGTCTCAGCACCAGGGTACTAATTCCCTTTTTCTTTGCTTGTAAAAGTTTGATCCAAGCCTTGGAAGGTTTGGATTTGGTTTGCTAAGTGTTTTTGCACTCTATTTGAGTATGTTAAATGCAGTAGTAACCACAAGGTTACTTGCATTTTGGTCTTGCACTCTTGTCAAGTGCACCAGCAGTAACTAAAGTAGTTACTACTGCTGTCATTTTTGATTCATTTTAGCTAGTAATTTTAAGATTTAGGTTCTAAAATTCAAGTTAATTATAGATTAGACATAGCTTAAGTTAGATCAAGTCTTAGTTTTCATTACCTAGCTTATTTGCCTAGGTACATTTAGCTTAAAAAAGTCATTAATTAGCCAAAAAGCCAAAAACAGTAGTATTAGCTTAGTGATTTAGATTTTTGATTTCCTAGCTTATAGTTTAGGTTTTTATGATTGAGTCTTATAGTTTAAGTTTCAATAGTCAAGTTTTCAAAAGGGTAGCTTATGTCTCAGCTTATTAAGCTTTTTAGCTTAATTAAATTTTGAGTTCTTATTGCTTTTTCCTGAGTTTGCAAATTTAATCATTAGATTCAGTTAGCATTAGTTGTTAGTAGGGATTCTAGCTTGTTAGAATTAGTTAATAGACATCTTAAGGATTCTAAAACAGTTTTTAGTTTGAAATTTGAGCTTAATTTGAGCTTTTTGCAAGCTGTTAAGTGTCAACAAGCAAAAACAAGCTCAAGCCCCTTACTTACTGTAACAGCTTTTTCTTAAGCTGTTTTAGAGCTTATTAGTGAGTTTCAGTCTAAGTTGATTTTATAAAAAGTGCTCAAAAACATGTGTTCTATAAGTTCCAATATTCAGTTTTTGTAAAAAGTTAAAAATAAAAAAAGTGCAAAAAGGGGTGTGTTGCCAGACTAGAACCCACGACCTCTCCCTCATAGTCCATGCGTTTTACCATTGTGCTTCAATAGCTCATCCAACCATTCCTTGCACCATTTAATCTTTATACTAGATTTTCTTTTCCTTTTTCCTTATAAGCCGTAGCTTAGTTTGCTTATTATAGAGCTTATTAGTTAAGCTGTTAGGGAGTTAGTATTTTTCTTGTATTCTTTGTTGCTTAATAGACTTTCCTGATTTTTTGGTAATTTTTCAATAAGTAGAAAATTTTTAATCATTTTTCGTAAGTTTTTAATTTCAAAAATTCATAAAAAATAGAAAAAGTTTCAGAAAAATACAAAAAAATAGTTTTTAGTTTTATAAAAAATAGCTTTAGTTTTACATTCAGTAAAATCATTTTTACACCTTTTAGATTTTAATTTTCATTTTTGAGCTTTTATTTTTAATTTTAAAAATAGGATTTTAATTTTAAAAATAGTTTTCTAAGTTTTTATGATATTTTAGATTTTTCTAAGTTTAAAAATCATTTTTCTAAATTTTTAGGACTTAATTTGCTATTTTTTAGGATTTAATTAGATTAAAATAGTTTTTAATTCATAAAAAATTCAAAAATAATCAAAAAAATGTTTTTCTTATTCTTAAAATTTTCTTTTGTCCTATTTTAGGTTTAGAAATTTAGTTTTCAATTTTAAAGTTTAATTTTGTCTTATTTGCTTAATTGTCGCGTTTTATTTGTTTCCCGTTAATTGTTTAAGTGTTTAATTGCTTTTAATTGTTCATTTTAATTGTTGCTTTTATTTAGTAGTTATAGATACTCAAAAATATCCTTTCTCTTATTCAAATCATAATCCGAGCTAAAACGAGGTTTCAATTTCACAAGTCGTTGGGGAAACGACCCGGGTGATCATTCTTCCCGGTTAAATATACGTATTATATATTATATATATATATATATTTTAGAGTGAGCTTTTCTTAAGGGAGACTTTAGGAAAGTTCTTAATTGCTCTTTTAGAAATATTATATCATATATTTTATAGTGTATTGAAAACTACTATCAATTTTTGGCGCCGTTGCCGGGGATTTGTGTTAAAGATTCCTTCGTTTACGTTTGTTGATTTGGTTTGAAGATCCTTTCGTCCTCGAAAGTTTCATTCTTGTTATATATCAAAAAAAAAATTAAAAAAAAAACCTAAAAGTAAAAAAATATTTTTCTTTTCTTTTTAGTATAATTATCATATAAAAATAATTAAAAAAATCAAAAAAAAATTGTCTTTAAAATAAATAAAATACACAAAGTTGGTTAACGAACACCAACATATAATACCTTCAATTGAGGTATTATCATAAATAAGTTCCGGTGAACGGCTCACCTTAAGAAGAAATTTTTAAGAGCTACCGTGAAGTAAGTTGATTATTTGGTTTTAAGTTGTTTTCCGTGTATCCGTTTAAAATAGATTGTTAAAATAATAATAATAATAATAATAATAATAATAATAATAATAATAATAATAATAAAAATTATTATTATTTCAAAAATCCAAAAAAATTAGTGTAATTTTAGTTTACTTTTTAATTTCTTTATTTTTAGTGCATGCATA